>CM055117.1:406008009-406246837 GCA_029206835.1 Rana muscosa
AGAGAGGGAGAGGAAGAGGAAGAGAGGGAGAGGAAGAGAAGAGAGGAGAGGAAGAGAGGAGAGAAGAGAGGGAGAGGAAGAGATGAGAGAGAGAGGAGAGAGAAGAGAGGGAGAGGAAGAGAAGAGAGGAGAGGAAGAGAAGAGAGGAGAGGAAGAGAGAGGGGAGAGAGGAGAGGAAGAGAAGAGAGGGAGAGGAAGAAGAGAGGGAGAGGAAGAGAAGAGGGAGAGGAAGAGTAGAGAGGGGAGGAAGAGGAAGAGAGGGAGAGGAGAGAAAGAGGAGAGGGAGAGAGGGAGAGGAAGAGGAGACGAGAGGGAGAGGAAGAGAGGGAGAGGAAGAGAAGAGAGGGAGAGGAAGAGAGGGAGGGAAGAGAGGGAGAGGAAGAGAAGAGAGGGAGAGGAAGAGAAGAGAGGGAGAGAAGAGAGGGAGAGGAGAGAAGAGAGGGAGAGGCGGAGAAGAGAGGGAGAGAAGAGAAGAGAGGGAGAGGAAGAGAAGAGAGGGAGAGGAAGAGAAGAGAGGGAGAGGAAGAGGAAGAGAAGAGAGGGAGAGAGAGAGAAGAGAGGGAGAGAAGAGAAGAGAGGGAGAGAAGAGAAGAGAGGGAGAGAAGAGAAGAGACGAGGAAGAGGAGGAGGGAGAGAGGAGGAGGAGGGGGAGAGAGGAGGAGAGAGAGAGGAGGGGGAGAGCGGAGGAGGGGGGGAGAGAGGAGGGGAGGGGAGAGCGGAGGAGGGGAGCGAGGAGGAGGAGAGAGGAGGAGGAGGGGAGGAGGAGGGGGGGGAGAGAGGAGGGGCGGGGAGCGAGGAGGAGGGGGGGAGAGAGGAGGGGAGGGAGCGGAGGAGAGGGAGAGAGGAGAAGGGGGGAGAGAGGAGGAGGAGGGGGAGGAGGAGGAGGGGGGAGAGAGGAGGGGGGAGAGGAGGAGGGGGGAGCAGGAGGAGGGGGAGCGGAGGAGGAGGGGGAGAGGGAGGAGGGGGAGGAGCGGAGGAGGAGGAGGGGGGAGCGGCGGCGGAGGAGGAGGGGGGGAGAGGAGGAGGAGGGGGGAGAGGAGGAGGAGGAGGTGGGGAGAGGAGGAGGAGGAGGGGGGAGAGGACGAGGAGGGGGGGGGCGAGAGAGAGGGAGCGGGGGAGGAGAGGATGAGGGGGAGGCGAGGAGGAGGGGGAGAGGAGGAGGACGTGGGGAGCGAGGAGGCGGAGGGGGAGAGACGGAGGAGGAGGGGGGAGAGGAGGAGGGGGAGAGGAGGAGGGGAGAGAAGGATGGGGGAGCGAGGAGGAGGGGGAGAGAGGAGGAGGAGGGGGCAGAGGAGGAGCTGGGGGGAGAGGAGGAGATGGTGGGGAGCCGGAGGAGGGGGCTGGGGGAGGAGGAGGAGGCGGAGGGGGACCGAGGAGGAGGGGGCAGAAGAGGCGGAGGGGGAGGACGCGGCAGGGGGGCGAGGAAGGAGAGGCCGACGGAGGGGGGGAGAGGCAGAGGCGGAGGGGGCGAGAGGCAGAGGAGGAGGGGCCTCAGAGGCAGGAGTGAAAGCTGGATCAATGTCCCAGGCTGCCTAGTGTACAGTGCAGAACCTGAAGTAACAGGAAGCTCCAGTTCTGCTGAAGTTACTCACTCATGTCCTGTAGTAGTGCTCTCGGTCCCCGACTCCCTGCTCATCCATGTGTGAAGGCTAAGGCTGCGGGCGGGGGAACCATGCGGAGCAGCGGAGTATGTCTTCCTCTTCCTGAATCCTGAGCCACCTCCATGTCAGTGGACCACTGACAGATCTCGGTGATAGGAGAGCAGTGCAGCGGTAATCATCCCCAGGTGCGGCTCTCTCTCTCTCTCTCTCTCTCTGTGTTGACAGCCGCGGCGCCTCTGGCTGGAGGAGACGGTGTCCAGCGCAGCGTGGTGTCACTGGCATCTTGCTGCATCTTGCTGCTTTGAAATCTCCCGCCCACACCCCTTTCCAGGCACAGATTGGCCGCACAAGGGGTTGTGGGCGGGCACAGGGGGGACATGGGGAGGAGGTGGGGCGGACCTAACTTACCTCCTCTTCCCTCCTTAGTATGGATACAGCGGGCGCTGGGCGGGGGGTGTGGACACTGTTGCCGGCGGGCGGGTCAGTGGGCGGCGGAGGTAGGGGGCAATGAACGAGGAGGTCACGGCGCCCTCGCTGACATGCGCTCGTGACTCGTCTAGGACAAAACACCGGCGCCAGACTAGTTGGCAACACACTCGGGACCAACGATGCTCCTGAAACTTTGGCGCCCCCTCCCCTCTGGCGCCTCGGTGCACTGCACCCTCTGCACCCCGTATCGGATCGGCCCTGGCAGGGCGTTCCAGCACCAACCAAGAGTAACTGTGAGTGCTTACAGTGTTGTGCCAACACCAACAACTAAGGGCCTATTTCTGCAGAGTATATACGGCAGGTCCCTACTTTCAAACATCCCAACTTACAAACGACTCTACTTGCAAACGCAAGAAGACAACAGGAAGTGAGAGGAAATCTACCCCTTGGAAGGAAAATTCTCTCCTGTAAGAATTAATATGGGAGAAAGGTGTCTCCTCTGTACTGATGCTTTATCAGCAATCCTTGTTTCAAGAAAAACACCACATTTCAAAAACAGTTGTCATTGTGACGGAAAGTGAGGTGAAATGTTCTGAACAGGGGCACAGACAGCAAAACAAATGTTACAGGGGTGATAACCCTTACCTATGTTTTCCAAAAAGTTTAAAAATAGATTTTTGGGCTGGAGCTACACTTAAACAATGTACCTGTTCAAAATTACAAACAGATTCTACATAAGAACAAACCTACAGTCCCTGTCTTGTATGCACCGCCTGTATACGGCTGTTCAGAGTATATAGGGCCTTTTTTATTTTATGTGCGGGGTTCCCCTTAATATCCATACAAGACCCAAAGGGGCTGGTAATGGGCTGGGGTAGGGGGGGGGGGTCATGGGGTAGCTATGCCATTTTTCTTAAAGATTTTCATCCATATTACCGGGACCAGACATTACATTAAAGCCGCAAGCAGTTTTAAATGGCTTTTTTTTCCTTTAGAAGTGTCATTTTGTGCAGGGACAGTTCTAAACACGGGAAACACGTGGCACTTCACAGGCATACTTTAGACACCCCCCAGGTACGATATTTAATGGAATATTTGACTTTTTTTTTCACTTTATGCATCATTAAAATGACTGCTCCCGAAAAACGACCGTTTTTAAAACTTCTTTTTGCATTGATACATGTCCCCTGGTGCAGAACCCGGGTTCCCAAACCCTTTTTAGGACAATAACATGCATAATAGTCGTTATAATTAGCACTTTAGAATTCGAACGTTCGCATCCATTGTATTTAATAGGGTTCTAATGTTCGTACGAACTTTCGGTCCGTTCGCGGGTTCTGGTGCGAACCGAACCCGGGGGTGTTCGGCTCATCACTACTGGCCGGCCGTAGATTCCATAGACCCCAAACTTGGCGCACATATAGCCCCACTCTTTCTCTACAAGTGTGCAAAGTTTCTTGTCGGGGCGACCTACGACTGGGGAGCAACGATTTTTCAAAACCGGGCACCCCTTCCGTAGACTCCCATGTTAAACGGTAATTTCTCTGGTGACTTTGGGGACCCGGTACCAGTCGGTCGTAGGTTCTCTGGACCCCAAACTTAGTACACATGTAGCCCCACTCTTCCTCTACAAGTTTGCAAAGTTTCTTGTCTGGGGGACCTACGGCCAGGTAGCACCGATTTTTCAAAGCCAGGCACCCCTTCCATAGACTCCCATGTTAAACGTCAGTCTAGTCATGGACACAGTGAGGCATGGACACAGTGAGGCATTGACGCAGTGAGGCATGGGCACAGTGAGGCATGGGCACAGTGAAGCACACCCTAGGCTTATACTCGAGTCAATACATTTTCCTAGTTTTTGTGGTAAAATTAGGTGCCTCGGCTTATATTCGGGTCGGCTTATACTCGAGTATATACGGTACATAAAATCAAGAATAAAGCAGCAAATAATAGTAATGGCCGGCCGGCTATGCGAACGCCCGTCCGCTCTGACTTGGAAAGCGATGACGTCAGCACGTCCACTCCTCCCAGGTGGGTTCAGACTATGTATACGCGGCCTCGGGTTGCCACCTCATCCTTTTAATCACTTCAGCCCCAGAAGGATTTACCCCCTTAATGACCAGGCCATTTTTTGCGATACGGCACTGCGTTATTTTAACTGAAAATTGCGCGGTCATGCGAAGCTGTAGCCAAACAAAATTAATGGGTTTTTTTCCCACAAATAGAGATTTCTTTTGGTGGTATTTGATCACCGCGGTTTTTATTTTTTGCGCTATAAACTAAAAAAGAATGACAATTTTGAAAAATAAAAATTTAAATTAACTTTTTGCTATAATACATATCCAATAAAAGAATAAAAAACAAATGTCTTCATCAGTTTAGGCTAATATGTATTCTTCTACATATTTTTGGTAAACAAAAATCACAATACCCGTATATTGATTGGTATGCGCCAAAGTTAGGGGATAGATTTATGGCATTTTTTTATTATTATTATTATTTTACTAGTAATCAGCCATCAGCGATTTTTAGCGGGACTGCGACATTGCGGCAGACAGATCGGACACTTTTTTGTGATCAGAGCTAAAAATATCCACAGATCACTGTATAAAGGACACTGGCAGGGAAGGGGATAACACTAGGGGCAATCAAGGGGTTAAGTGTGTCCTAAGGAGGTGTTTCTAACTGTAAGGGGAGTGGACTGACTGGGAGTAATCTCCTGTCAGAAAGGGGATCTGCTTTGTTTGCATTGGCAGATCCCTGTTCTGGCTTTCCTTCCTGCATATGTGCGGCAGGCGGTCAGCAAGTGGTTAAACCCAAACACATAGTTTAATTACCACCTTAATCAGCCACAGGACCTATGTAATTAATATGTGTTTGGTTTTAAAGGGATGAGGTAGCAACCCTATATACAGTAAATATGCCTGAGCGCATCCTGACTTTCCAGTCTCCAATGCAAAAATAAATATAAAATGCATTTTTTTTAAAAGAATCAACATGAGTACAATTATTTTATCTTATGTAGCGCTACCCCCAGTTAAGAGAGCCGCTGGTTTGATTTTGGGCCCTGAGTACAGCTCCACCAACCCCCGGCAATCTTGTCTAGTCTCCTATGGCACAGTGAAGCCTCGTACACACGGCCGAGATTCTCGTAGAAAAAAACATGTCGTTTTTTTCGACGAGATTCTTGGACAAGAAACTTGTCCCGGCCGAGTGTACACACGCTCGATTCAAAGAACCCGCGGTTCTTTGAATGGAGCGTACGCGGTGACGTCATCGACTACAACGAGCATGCGCTCGTCACAGTCGATGCCGTCGCCGCCATCTTGGTATACCCTACCTATGCCTAGGAAGCTACCGCGCATGCGTCGAATTCATTTCAAACATGCGCGGGCTTCCGGGAGGACAGGTAAGTGTACACACACTCACTTTTCTCATCGAGAAACATGCCGACGAGAATCTCGACGAGAAAATAGAGAGCAGGTTCTCTATTTTCTCGTCGAGATTACTTGTCGGTTTTCTTGACGAGAAACCATACACACGAACGAGTTTCTCGGCAAGACATCTCTGCCAGCAAGTTTCTTGCTGGTTCTTGCAGAGAAACTCGGTCGTGTGTACGAGGCCTTAGTCTAGGGATTCTACTTGAATCACAAGCAAACAGTATTGCAAGGGTAACCTCTTTGGTCTGAAACAAACCTCTTTGGTCTGAAACAACACACAGATGTGAGAGATCAAATATAACGGTTTTACTTTTGTCTTAGAAGGCATAAACAGAACATAACACATACAACTTGCTTACAGAGCCCTGCAGCATTTGGTATAGCACACAATAATGGCGCAGCGCGGTAATCCACCACGCGCAGCTATTATGGTGTACGCGCCCTATGGCGCACTAAACAATGGTCTATCTCCCCTCCCTGGTCAGGCCTGACACAGAATAAATCTCAGTCTTTTCTAAAGGGGTTTGTTCGCATGCAAACTTTCGGTGGTGCACTTGATGAACAGTATTTTGTAATCCACAAGGTAGGCAGTCACAAGGAACACTATACTGGAGACCCTTTAACCCTGTCCTGCTACTGGTCTCCAGTGGAACAGCAAACAAACGATCGGTGGGCCAAGGCAGTCTATAGGCCTAAACACGGTATAGTCTATTGGACTGAGCAAGTGCTCGCTCACCCCTCCGGACGCGATCCCAGTCCGGGACTTCCACATGCTGTGTCTCCGCACACAGCGTCCGCCACGATCTGGTCCCCTATCCAACTGATGTCCTCACTCGACAAGTCAGATGCCACCCAGGCTCCGCGGTGGGGTGGAAGGCTCTCCAGAAGTCGCGCAAGGCCCCAGGCTTCAGGCCTTGCACTGCAGCAGATCCGCACAGGAAGAAACTGTTGCTTGCAGCGCGGTGTCCCAAAGAGGCAGAGCTCTGCCTCGCCTCCTTCTTAAATAGCCCCTCCCATGAGTCTCTGCGGTGGCCAATTGCACTCTGGGTGCAGAACGGGGTTCTGGGTAACGTAGGCCCGGGGCCTTAAAGGAGACCCCGCTACACACTCCCCCCACTTAAAATCTTTGGTCCCCAAAGATAACTTTTAACATACACTACGTACAATTCTAGACAATGTTGTGTACGATGTCGGCAAAGGGAACTCCCATCAAAACTGAGGGGTTGAATTCCCTTGCCCACAGGTCACACTATCATGAGTGGCCTGCCTAACTGTGCCAGAGGACGAGTTGGGGTTGCCCTCCACCAAATGAACAGTGGAGGGAACTGGATGCTCTGTACTCCTCCTTGCAGTGACCACTGTTTCTTCTGAACTCTTCCCCATTTGTGAGTAAGTCAGCTTCTTAGGAGGCCTTATAACTCTTCTAGCTCTTTGCTCTCTTGGGACTTCTGGCTGGGACACTGCAGGCTCCCCTCCTGAAGCAGACTTGAGGGATTCTGCTGGCTCTGAAACACTTGGCTCAGGATCCTGGAGGTACATAGAGTCCCTTGGGTCCTCCTCTGAGTATGTGTCACAGGCATCTTCCCAGTAATCTGACAAAGGACTGGATGGAACGAACTCAGTAGCTTCTGCATTCAGTGTTCTGTCTATAGTGTCTCTGGTAGGGGGAAGATCTATAGCAGAAGTTCCTGGAGTT
This sequence comes from Rana muscosa, assembly GCA_029206835.1. NCBI lineage: Eukaryota > Metazoa > Chordata > Amphibia > Anura > Ranidae > Rana > Rana muscosa. The sequence continues at coordinate 406,015,176 of CM055117.1, forward strand.
GGGGAAGGCAATAACCAATCAAGTTCCTGTCTCTCATCTTCACTTTGTTCAGAGGTCTCTACATCTTTATTTTGAGAGGACTGAGACCGAGTGTTTGGCCTAGAGGTATCCAGAATGGAGTCTGGGCTTGGAGAGTCCCTCGCAGGAGGTATCCGAACTGCTTCAGCAAGTGGGAGTAAGTGGTTCGGTGCCAGGTCTTCAGTGGGCCCACCTTCCCTTCTGGCTTCAACTTATAGACAGGTAGGCCTGGCAGCTTCTTACAAATGACATAGGGTTCAGGCCTCCATCTGTCTGCAAGCTTGTGTTTTCCAGGGACTCCCAGGTTTCATAGCAGAACTCGGTCTCCAGGCTGCAGGTCCTGGATCCGAACCTTCAGGTCAAGGTTCCTCTTGTTGCGGGCCCCCCTTTGGTCTGAAGCCGCTTGGGCCTGTTCATAAGCCAACTTCAAGCTGTGTCTGAGTCTGTCCACATATCCCTTGTGAGAGGTGGCTGAGGAATGATCTATGGAGGTGCCAAAGGCCAGGTCCACAGGTAACCTTGCTTCTCTTCCGAACATGAGACGGTAGGGGGAGTAGCCTGTAGCATCACTGGTGGTACTATTGTAAGCATGTACTATAGCCGCTATGTGCTTGCTTCAATGCTGTTTCTTCACGCTATTCAGGGTCCCCAACATATTGAGCAAAGTTCGGTTGAACCTCTCCAGTTGAGCATCCCCTTGTGGGTGCTAAGGAGAGGTTCGGGTCTTCTTGATCCCTAAGGAATCCAGGAGCTTCCGGATCAGCCGACTCTCAAAGTCCCTCCCTTGGTCTGAGTGAAGTCGCTGTGGTAACCCATAATGAACTAAATACTTCTCCATAAGTACCTTGGCCACCGTGGAGGCCTTCTGATCTTTGGTGGGGAAAGCCTGGGCATACCGGGTGAAATGATCGGTTATCACCAGAACATTTCCAAGTCCACTCAGGTCGGGTTCGAGGCAGAGAAAATCAATGCATACCAAATCCAGTGGGCCTTGACTTTGCAGATGGCCCATTGGGGCAGCTTGATGGGGTTAAGTCTTCCTCTGGATGCAGCGTGCACATGAATGGCAGTACTCCTCTACTTCAGCCCTCATGCAGGGCCAATAGAAGCGACTCCTAACAAGTTGGAAAGTTCTTTAAGCCCCTAAGTGCCCATGATTGTCATGCAGGGCAACCAAGACAGTTTCTCTGTGTTTCTCGGGAAGAAACAGTTGCCATTTGTCTTCCAGGTCATCGGAGGGGCCCCTTCGGTAGACCACTCCCTGATGCACCTGCAACCTGTCCCACTCTTTCCTCAACAGGCGAGCTTCATTTGAAGGATGGCGCAGGAGTCTATTTGGATCCTGATTCTCCAGGGCATCCAGGACCAATCTCCCCATGGGGTATTCCAATTGGTCACATCTCAACTCCTTCTTTGACAGTTTTGGCAGATTATCTTCTTCCAACTGGGTTACTCCACAGTATTGCTTGGGAACTCCTACCATGGTAACCCCTATCTCTTCTGCCCTTGAGCCTCCTCTGGCTTTAAGTTCAGCCCCTTGACAAAGGGCCCGAACCCCGTCCGGTGCCACTTGGGTCCAGTCTTCTATATCACTGGTAGGAGCATGAGATCTTCTAGACAGGGCGTCTGCGTCTCGATTCCCAGCCCCCGGCCTGTACTTTAGGCTGAAATTGAACCCAGACAGTGCAGCCAACCACCTATGTCCTGTGGCATCCAGCTTTGCTGTGGTAAAGAGATAAGTAAGGGGGTTGTTGTCAGTTTTCACAGTGAATTCTGCCCCATACAGGTAGTCTTTAAGTTTGTCAACTACGGACCACTTGAGGGCCAGGAACTCCAACTTATGAGTGGGGTAGTTCTTTTCAGAGGGGGTCAGACTTCTGCTCACATAGGCAACGGGTCGCAGTTGTCCTTCGTGCTCCTGATAGAGCACTCCTCCCAGACCGTCATGACTGGCGTCTACGTGGAGTTCATAAGGTCTCTTTGGGTCTGCATAGGCCTAGACAGGGGCGGTGGTTAGGCTTTTTTTTAACATCTGAAAGGCCTCTTCACACTTTAGATTCCACTGGTCTTGGACTGACTCTCCCGGCTTCCTGGGACCCGAGTCATCCTCTTCCCCTTCCGTCTTGAGTAGCTCATTCAATTCGGGCAAACCCCTCCACGAACCTTCTGTAATAGGAACAGAACCCCAGGAAGGATCTGAGTTCTGTTACCATGGTAGGCCGTGGCCAGGAAGTAACTGCCTCTAACTTCTCGGGGTCTGTGGCCACTCCTTTTTCAGACACTATGTGCCCCAGATAGTTAACGGAAGATTGGTAGAACCTACACTTCTCTGGCGAAAGCTTGAGTCCCTCCTCACTGAGTCTCCTCAAAACCTTCTCCAGTAGGGATGAGCTTCGTGTTCGAGTCGAACATACGTTCGACTCGAACATCGGCTGTTCGATCGTTCGACGAAGATCGAACGATTTGGGCCGTTCGCGCCAAATTCGAGTGACGCGAACGGCCCACAATGCACTACGCCACCGCAGTGTCATCCAGGCGCTGTGATTGGCCAAGCATGCACTGTGACCCCGCATGCTTGGCCAATCACAGCGCCGGCAGCGAGGAGAGCAATGATTGGCCACAGGCAGGATGCCTGTGGCCAATTATTGCTGAGGGTGTTTAGTACACGCCCCACACTATAAAAGGCCGCCAGCACGGCGGCCTAGTGTAGTGTGTTCCGGAGCAGGGAAAGACAAGCATAGGCAGGGACAGTGACATTTATTTATTTCTTGCTTAACCTGGATTCCGTTAGTTTAGGGAAAGAGAAGGATAGGTAGGGAGAGTGTCAGTGTGTTTTACTGTGCGAGTCCTTGTTTCTAGGGACAAAGAAGGAAAGTGAGGGGATTTCTCCTTGTGCTATAGTGTGCTTTAAAAAAACATTTTTTCTAGGGACAGAAAACTGTAGGTAGGGAGAGTGTCAGTTTCTTTCACTGTGCCAGTCCTTGTTTCTAGGGACAAAGAAGGAAAGTGAGGGGATTTCTCCATGTGCTATAGTGTGCTTTAAAAAAACATTTTTTCTAGGGACAGAAAACTGTAGGTAGGGAGAGTGTCAGTTTCTTTCACTGTGCCAGTCCTTGTTTCTAGGGACAAAGAAGGAAAGTGAGGGGATTTCTCCTTGTGCTATAGTGTGCTTTAAAAAAACATTTTTTCTAGGGACAGAAAACTGTAGGTAGGGAGAGTGTCAGTTTCTTTCACTGTGCCAGTCCTTGTTTCTAGGGACAAAGAAGGAAAGTGAGGGGATTTCTCCTTGTGCTATAGTGTGCTTTAAAAAAACATTTTTTCTAGGGACAGAAAACTGTAGGTAGGGAGAGTGTCAGTTTCTTTCACTGTGCCAGTCCTTGTTTCTAGGGACAAAGAAGGAAAGTGAGGGGATTTCTCCTTGTGCTATAGTGTGCTTTAAAAAAACATTTTTTCTAGGGACAGAAAACTGTAGGTAGGGAGAGTGTCAGTTTCTTTCACTGTGCCAGTCCTTGTTTCTAGGGACAAAGAAGGAAAGTGAGGGGATTTCTCCTTGTGCTATAGTGTGCTTTAAAAAAACATTTTTTCTAGGGACAGAAAACTGTAGGTAGGGAGAGTGTCAGTTTCTTTCACTGTGCCAGTCCTTGTTTCTAGGGACAAAGAAGGAAAGTGAGGGGATTTCTCCTTGTGCTATAGTGTGCTTTAAAAAAACATTTTTTCTAGGGACAGAAAACTGTAGGTAGGGAGAGTGTCAGTTTCTTTCACTGTGCCAGTCCTTGTTTCTAGGGACAAAGAAGGAAAGTGAGGGGATTTCTCCTTGTGCTATAGTGTGCTTTAAAAAAACATTTTTTCTAGGGACAGAAAACTGTAGGTAGGGAGAGTGTCAGTTTCTTTCACTGTGCCAGTCCTTGTTTCTAGGGACAAAGAAGGAAAGTGAGGGGATTTCTCCTTGTGCTATAGTGTGCTTTAAAAAAACATTTTTTCTAGGGACAGAAAACTGTAGGTAGGGAGAGTGTCAGTTTCTTTCACTGTGCCAGTCCTTGTTTCTAGGGACAAAGAAGGAAAGTGAGGGGATTTCTCCTTGTGCTATAGTGTGCTTTAAAAAAACATTTTTTCTAGGGACAGAAAACTGTAGGTAGGGAGAGTGTCAGTTTCTTTCACTGTGCCAGTCCTTGTTTCTAGGGACAAAGAAGGAAAGTGAGGGGATTTCTCCTTGTGCTATAGTGTGCTTTAAAAAAACATTTTTTCTAGGGACAGAAAACTGTAGGTAGGGAGAGTGTCAGTTTCTTTCACTGTGCCAGTCCTTGTTTCTAGGGACAAAGAAGGAAAGTGAGGGGATTTCTCCATGTGCTATAGTGTGCTTTAAAAAAACATTTTTTCTAGGGACAGAAAACTGTAGGTAGGGAGAGTGTCAGTTTCTTTCACTGTGCCAGTCCTTGTTTCTAGGGACAAAGAAGGAAAGTGAGGGGATTTCTCCTTGTGCTATAGTGTGCTTTAAAAAAACATTTTTTCTAGGGACAGAAAACTGTAGGTAGGGAGAGTGTCAGTTTCTTTCACTGTGCCAGTCCTTGTTTCTAGGGACAAAGAAGGAAAGTGAGGGGATTTCTCCTTGTGCTATAGTGTGCTTTAAAAAAACATTTTTTCTAGGGACAGAAAACTGTAGGTAGGGAGAGTGTCAGTTTCTTTCACTGTGCCAGTCCTTGTTTCTAGGGACAAAGAAGGAAAGTGAGGGGATTTCTCCTTGTGCTATAGTGTGCTTTAAAAAAACATTTTTTCTAGGGACAGAAAACTGTAGGTAGGGAGAGTGTCAGTTTCTTTCACTGTGCCAGTCCTTGTTTCTAGGGACAAAGAAGGAAAGTGAGGGGATTTCTCCTTGTGCTATAGTGTGCTTTAAAAAAACATTTTTTCTAGGGACAGAAAACTGTAGGTAGGGAGAGTGTCAGTTTCTTTCACTGTGCCAGTCCTTGTTTCTAGGGACAAAGAAGGAAAGTGAGGGGATTTCTCCTTGTGCTATAGTGTGCTTTAAAAAAACATTTTTTCTAGGGACAGAAAACTGTAGGTAGGGAGAGTGTCAGTTTCTTTCACTGTGCCAGTCCTTGTTTCTAGGGACAAAGAAGGAAAGTGAGGGGATTTCTCCTTGTGCTATAGTGTGCTTTAAAAAAACATTTTTTCTAGGGACAGAAAACTGTAGGTAGGGAGAGTGTCAGTTTCTTTCACTGTGCCAGTCCTTGTTTCTAGGGACAAAGAAGGAAAGTGAGGGGATTTCTCCTTGTGCTATAGTGTGCTTTAAAAAAACATTTTTTCTAGGGACAGAAAACTGTAGGTAGGGAGAGTGTCAGTTTCTTTCACTGTGCCAGTCCTTGTTTCTAGGGACAAAGAAGGAAAGTGAGGGGATTTCTCCTTGTGCTATAGTGTGCTTTAAAAAAACATTTTTTCTAGGGACAGAAAACTGTAGGTAGGGAGAGTGTCAGTTTCTTTCACTGTGCCAGTCCTTGTTTCTAGGGACAAAGAAGGAAAGTGAGGGGATTTCTCCTTGTGCTATAGTGTGCTTTAAAAAAACATTTTTTCTAGGGACAGAAAACTGTAGGTAGGGAGAGTGTCAGTTTCTTTCACTGTGCCAGTCCTTGTTTCTAGGGACAAAGAAGGAAAGTGAGGGGATTTCTCCTTGTGCTATAGTGTGCTTTAAAAAAACATTTTTTCTAGGGACAGAAAACTGTAGGTAGGGAGAGTGTCAGTTTCTTTCACTGTGCCAGTCCTTGTTTCTAGGGACAAAGAAGGAAAGTGAGGGGATTTCTCCTTGTGCTATAGTGTGCTTTAAAAAAACATTTTTTCTAGGGACAGAAAACTGTAGGTAGGGAGAGTGTCAGTTTCTTTCACTGTGCCAGTCCTTGTTTCTAGGGACAAAGAAGGAAAGTGAGGGGATTTCTCCATGTGCTATAGTGTGCTTTAAAAAAACATTTTTTCTAGGGACAGAAAACTGTAGGTAGGGAGAGTGTCAGTTTCTTTCACTGTGCCAGTCCTTGTTTCTAGGGACAAAGAAGGAAAGTGAGGGGATTTCTCCTTGTGCTATAGTGTGCTTTAAAAAAACATTTTTTCTAGGGACAGAAAACTGTAGGTAGGGAGAGTGTCAGTTTCTTTCACTGTGCCAGTCCTTGTTTCTAGGGACAAAGAAGGAAAGTGAGGGGATTTCTCCTTGTGCTATAGTGTGCTTTAAAAAAACATTTTTTCTAGGGACAGAAAACTGTAGGTAGGGAGAGTGTCAGTTTCTTTCACTGTGCCAGTCCTTGTTTCTAGGGACAAAGAAGGAAAGTGAGGGGATTTCTCCTTGTGCTATAGTGTGCTTTAAAAAAACATTTTTTCTAGGGACAGAAAACTGTAGGTAGGGAGAGTGTCAGTTTCTTTCACTGTGCCAGTCCTTGTTTCTAGGGACAAAGAAGGAAAGTGAGGGGATTTCTCCTTGTGCTATAGTGTGCTTTAAAAAAACATTTTTTCTAGGGACAGAAAACTGTAGGTAGGGAGAGTGTCAGTTTCTTTCACTGTGCCAGTCCTTGTTTCTAGGGACAAAGAAGGAAAGTGAGGGGATTTCTCCTTGTGCTATAGTGTGCTTTAAAAAAACATTTTTTCTAGGGACAGAAAACTGTAGGTAGGGAGAGTGTCAGTTTCTTTCACTGTGCCAGTCCTTGTTTCTAGGGACAAAGAAGGAAAGTGAGGGGATTTCTCCATGTGCTATAGTGTGCTTTAAAAAAACATTTTTTCTAGGGACAGAAAACTGTAGGTAGGGAGAGTGTCAGTTTCTTTCACTGTGCCAGTCCTTGTTTCTAGGGACAAAGAAGGAAAGTGAGGGGATTTCTCCTTGTGCTATAGTGTGCTTTAAAAAAACATTTTTTCTAGGGACAGAAAACTGCAGGTAGGGAGAGTGTCAGTTTCTTTCACTGTGCCAGTCCTTGTTTCTAGGGACAAAGAAGGAAAGTGAGGGGATTTCTCCTTGTGCTATAGTGTGCTTTAAAAAAACATTTTTTCTAGGGACAGAAAACTGTAGGTAGGGAGAGTGTCAGTTTCTTTCACTGTGCCAGTCCTTGTTTCTAGGGACAAAGAAGGAAAGTGAGGGGATTTCTCCTTGTGCTATAGTGTGCTTTAAAAAAACATTTTTTCTAGGGACAGAAAACTGTAGGTAGGGAGAGTGTCAGTTTCTTTCACTGTGCCAGTCCTTGTTTCTAGGGACAAAGAAGGAAAGTGAGGGGATTTCTCCTTGTGCTATAGTGTGCTTTAAAAAAACATTTTTTCTAGGGACAGAAAACTGTAGGTAGGGAGAGTGTCAGTTTCTTTCACTGTGCCAGTCCTTGTTTCTAGGGACAAAGAAGGAAAGTGAGGGGATTTCTCCTTGTGCTATAGTGTGCTTTAAAAAAACATTTTTTCTAGGGACAGAAAACTGTAGGTAGGGAGAGTGTCAGTTTCTTTCACTGTGCCAGTCCTTGTTTCTAGGGACAAAGAAGGAAAGTGAGGGGATTTCTCCTTGTGCTATAGTGTGCTTTAAAAAAACATTTTTTCTAGGGACAGAAAACTGTAGGTAGGGAGAGTGTCAGTTTCTTTCACTGTGCCAGTCCTTGTTTCTAGGGACAAAGAAGGAAAGTGAGGGGATTTCTCCTTGTGCTATAGTGTGCTTTAAAAAAACATTTTTTCTAGGGACAGAAAACTGTAGGTAGGGAGAGTGTCAGTTTCTTTCACTGTGCCAGTCCTTGTTTCTAGGGACAAAGAAGGAAAGTGAGGGGATTTCTCCTTGTGCTATAGTGTGCTTTAAAAAAACATTTTTTCTAGGGACAGAAAACTGTAGGTAGGGAGAGTGTCAGTTTCTTTCACTGTGCCAGTCCTTGTTTCTAGGGACAAAGAAGGAAAGTGAGGGGATTTCTCCTTGTGCTATAGTGTGCTTTAAAAAAACATTTTTTCTAGGGACAGAAAACTGTAGGTAGGGAGAGTGTCAGTTTCTTTCACTGTGCCAGTCCTTGTTTCTAGGGACAAAGAAGGAAAGTGAGGGGATTTCTCCTTGTGCTATAGTGTGCTTTAAAAAAACATTTTTTCTAGGGACAGAAAACTGTAGGTAGGGAGAGTGTCAGTTTCTTTCACTGTGCCAGTCCTTGTTTCTAGGGACAAAGAAGGAAAGTGAGGGGATTTCTCCTTGTGCTATAGTGTGCTTTAAAAAAACATTTTTTCTAGGGACAGAAAACTGTAGGTAGGGAGAGTGTCAGTTTCTTTCACTGTGCCAGTCCTTGTTTCTAGGGACAAAGAAGGAAAGTGAGGGGATTTCTCCTTGTGCTATAGTGTGCTTTAAAAAAACATTTTTTCTAGGGACAGAAAACTGTAGGTAGGGAGAGTGTCAGTTTCTTTCACTGTGCCAGTCCTTGTTTCTAGGGACAAAGAAGGAAAGTGAGGGGATTTCTCCTTGTGCTATAGTGTGCTTTAAAAAAACATTTTTTCTAGGGACAGAAAACTGTAGGTAGGGAGAGTGTCAGTTTCTTTCACTGTGCCAGTCCTTGTTTCTAGGGACAAAGAAGGAAAGTGAGGGGATTTCTCCTTGTGCTATAGTGTGCTTTAAAAAAACATTTTTTCTAGGGACAGAAAACTGTAGGTAGGGAGAGTGTCAGTTTCTTTCACTGTGCCAGTCCTTGTTTCTAGGGACAAAGAAGGAAAGTGAGGGGATTTCTCCTTGTGCTATAGTGTGCCAAAGCATTCCTCATCAACCATCTTTGAAATCCTTGTTTTTTGGACAGTCAGGGAAATTGTCGTTGTGCTATTCTGTGCAAAAGCAATAATCCTCAACCATATTTAGAAATCCTTAAGTAAAGGGACAGAGAAGGACACCTGAAGGTAGCCCTTATTGCTTTTTTCCCATCTCCCTGCAGGCCATCTATTAGAATGTCTGGAAGGCAAACAAGGAGAGGCAGACAGTCAGGAGGCAATAAAAGAGGGCAAGCAGGCTCTGTGTCTGGGGGCAACAGTGCTGGTCGTGGACGTGGTGCATTGTCATCAGCACATGGCCATGGGACACGCTTGTCCTTCTTTTCGGCAGCTGGACATGTTGAGCCACATCATGCCGAAGACTTGGTAGAGTGGATGACCAAGCCCTCCTCCTCCTCCTCATCCTCTCTCACCCAGGCTCAGGGTACTGGCAAAGCAGCTGCCAAAGCGTCCTCTTCCCTGGTATCAATGTCAGACTCATCATCAGTCACTCCTTCCCTAGACCCACCATGTCCTCCTCCTGAGGAGTCCCCCGAACTGTTTGAGCACAGTGTTGGGTACATGCTCCAGGAGGATGCCCAGCGTTTCGAAGGGTCTGATGATGAAACCCAGCTACAGGAAGGCAGTAGCGTGAGAGCAGACAGAGGGGATGCTCAAGAAGGACACCAATCTGGCAGTCATGTTCCAGCAGCTGCAGCATACTGCCAGATTGGCTCCAGTGATGAGGAGGGAGGGGATGATGAGGTCACTGACTCCACGTGGGTGCCTAATAGGAGAGAGGAGGAGGAGGAGGATGAGGAGGAGGCACATCTCCAACGAGGCAGGATGCCCTTTGGTGGCCAGCGTAAGGGCAGTACACCGACGGAATCACACCGCAGAGCTCCGCCTGTGCAGGGCGCTGCCTCTGCCCGTCATTCAAAAAGTTCCTTGGTGTGGGCCTTTTTTGAGGCTAGTGCATCAGATCGCACAGCTGCTGTTTGCAACATATGTCTCAAGCGTATATCGCGTGGCCAAAACATCAGCCGCTTGGGTACCACATGCCTGACCAGACATATGTTGACCTGCCATGCAGCTCGTTGGCAAGCCTACCTCAAAGACCCACACCAAAGAACAAAGCGGACCTCTCCTTGCACCGCATCAGCTGGGATCTCCAACCCCACTATAACTTCAGTCCTCTCTGAAACATGCACTGAGAGGAATGAAGGTGTAGAATTAGGTGTGTCACAGCCAAGTACTTGCGGCCACTCTGCTAGCAGTACACCGACGTCCGATTCTAGCAGGCAAATTTCCCTGCCCCAGCTGCTGGACCGTCGAAAGAAGTTCACTCCCAGCCATCCACATGCCCAGCGGTTGAATGCTAGCTTGGCTAAATTGCTAGCGCTTCAACTGCTGCCTTTTCAGTTGGTAGACTCGGCCCCCTTCCGTGAGTTTGTGCAATGTGCGGTTCCTCAGTGGCAGGTTCCCAAACGCCACTTTTTCTCACGGAAGGCTATTCCGGCTCTCTACCGGCATGTGGAAGGCAATGTCTTGGCCTCGCTGGACAGGGCGGTCAGCGGTAAGGTGCATATTACCGCTGACTCATGGTCCAGCAGGCATGGACAGGGACGTTACCTTTCTTTCACGGCCCATTGGGTCACTCTTTTGGCAGCTGGGAAGGATGCAGGACAAGGTGCTACTACTGGTTGTGACACACCTCTCTCCTCCACCCCCTCCTCTTCTTCTTCCTCCATGGCCTCTTCCTGTGGTTTGTCCTATGAACCAGCGGTGCTCCGTAGCCGTTCACGGGGCTACGCAAGTACGCAGGCAAAAAGATGCCATGCAGTGCTTGCGCTGGTGTGTTTGGGGGACAGAAGCCACACTGGGGCAGAGGTCCTGTCTGCTCTGCAGGGCCAGGCCGAGAGGTGGTTGACGCCACGCCAGCTTAAGCCAGGAATGGTGGTTTGCGACAATGGCACCAACCTCCTCTCCGCCCTCCGACAGGGACAACTGACCCATGTGCCCTGTGTGGCTCACGTCCTTAACCTGGTGGTGCAGCGGTTCTTGGGCAGGTACCCGGGCTTACAGGATGTCCTGAGGCAGGCCAGGAAAGTCTGTGTGCATTTCCGCAGATCTTATAATGCCAGTGCTCGCCTGGCTGAGCTGCAAAAGGAGTTGAACCTGCCCAAGAACCGCCTTATATGTGACATGCCCACCAGGTGGAACTCAACGTTGGCCATGCTGCAGCGGCTGCACACGCAGCAGAGGGCCATCAATGAGTACCTGTGCGACTACGGCACCAGGACAGGGTCAGGGGAGCTTGGTTTTTTTTCTCCACGCCAGTGGGGCATGATCAGGGATGCATGCACTGTCCTGGCACCATTTGAGGAGGCCACGAGGATGGTGAGCAGTGACAGTGCATGCATCAGTGACACTGTACCTCTTGTCCACCTGTTGGAGCACACGCTGCGTGGAATAATGGACAGGGCACTTGAGGCAGAACAGAGGCAGGAAGAGGAGGACTTCCTTGCCTCTCAAGGCCCCCTTTACCCAGACAGTGTTCCTTCTGTCCCACCCATCGCACAGGAAGAGGAAGAGGAGGAGAAGGAGGAGGAGGAGGAGGATTGTGTCAGCATGGAGGTGGAGGCTGGCACTCAGCATCATCAGCAGCAGTCTTTTAGGGATGATTTACAGTCCCAAGAAACCAGTGGACTTGTACGTGGCTGGGAGGAGGTGGCTGCGGATCATGTCGTCCTTAGTGACCCAGAGGACTCCGGAGCGAATGCCTCAGCAAACCTACGCTGCATGGCCTCCCTGATCCTGCAAAGTCTGCGGAAGGATCCTCGTATTCTTCGGATCAAGGAGAGGGACCATTACTGGCTGGCCACTCTCCTTGATCCACGGTACAAGGGTAAGGTTGCGAACCTTATGTTACCTTCGCAGAGGGAGCAGAGGATGAGACAACTCCGGGAGGCCTTGCAGAAAGGTCTGTGCAACGCGTTCCCAGAGACTGGGAGGTTACAAACTCCTGGTCCTGGACAACGAGTTGCTGAGGCTTCGGCCAGTCAAAGAAGGAGCGGTGGGGAAGGTGGCCGTCTGACCGATGCGTTCAGACAATTCTTTAGTCCGCAGCCCCAAAGTATGATCGGTTCCAGCAACCATCGCCAGCGTCTGATAAACATGGTGCAGGAATATCTAGGGGCAAGGTCAGACTTGGACACCTTCCCCACCGAAAATCCTCTGGCTTACTGGGTCTTGAGGATGGATCACTGGCCAGAGCTTGCACAGTATGCAATTGAGCTACTGGCCTGTCCTGCATCCAGCGTTCTTTCGGAACGCACATTCAGTGCTGCTGGAGGATTTGTCACGGATCACAGGGTGCGCCTGTCCACCGACTCGGTTGATCGACTGACTTTCATCAAGATGAACCAGTCTTGGATCACCACCAGCTACCACACACCTGATGCTGATATAACAGACTAATTGATTTTAACATGTCACATCCCTTCAAGACTGATGCTGATGCTGAGTGCCTGTGCTGTTATGTTGACTGGCTATCCTCCTCCTCCGAGTCCTCAATGATACGATTGATGATGATAGCTTGGAAGATCATTTTTGTTTATGGGTGCCGCCACCAGTGGCTAAGGCCCAATTTTTCAGCCCCTGTTTTACAGGGGCGTGTAATTACAATTTTTTTAGCAATAATTTGCCATAGGGCTCATTGCTGTGCTCCAAGTACAGTATCTGTGAGGGGTTGGAGTGTTGTGGCACCAGTGCCTAAGGCCCAATTTTTCAGCCCCTGTTTAACAGGGGCGTGTCATTACAATTTTTGAAGCAATACTTTGCAACAGGGCTCATTGCTGTGCTCCAAGTACAGTATCTGTGAGGGGTTGTAGTGTTGTGCCACCAGTGCCTAAGGCCCAATTTTTCAGCCCCTGTTTAACAGGGGCGTGTCATTACAATTTTTGAAGCAATACTTTGCAACAGGGCTCATTGCTGTGCTCCAAGTACAGTATCTGTGAGGGGTTGTAGTGTTGTGCCACCAGTGCCTAAGGCCCAATTTTTCAGCCCCTGTTTAACAGGGGCGTGTCATTACAATTTTTGAAGCAATACTTTGCAACAGGGCTCATTGCTGTGCTCCAAGTACAGTATCTGTGAGGGGTTGTAGTGTTGTGCCACCAGTGCCTAAGGCCCAATTTTTCAGCCCCTGTTCAACAGGGGCATGCAATTACAATTCTTGATGTAATAATTCACAGCAGGGCCCATTGCTGCACCCACCAAGAGTAACTCTGAGGGCTTACAGTGTTGTGGCAACGCCACCACCACCACCACCACGAAAGGCCCAATTTTTCAGCCCCTGTTCAAAAGGGGCATGTAATTACAATTCTTGATCTAATAATTCACAGCAGGGCCCATTGCTGCACCCACCAAGAGTAACTCTGAGGGCTTACAGTGTTGTGGCAACGCCACCACCACCACCACCACGAAAGGCCCAATTTTTCAGCCCCTGTTCAAAAGGGGCATGTAATTACAATTCTTGATCTAATAATTCACAGCAGGGCCCATTGCTGCACCCACCAAGAGTAACTCTGAGGGCTTACAGTGTTGTGGCAACGCCACCACCACCACCACCACGAAAGGCCCAATTTTTCAGCCCCTGTTCAAAAGGGGCATGTAATTACAATTCTTGATCTAATAATTTACAGCAGGGCCCATTCCTGCACCCACCAAGAGTAACTCTGAGGGCTTACAGTGTTGTGGCAACACCACCACCACCACCACCACCACGAAAGGCCCAATTTTTCAGCCCCTGTTCAACAGGGGCATGCAATTACAATTCTTGATCTAATAATTCACAGCAGGGCCCATTGCTGCACCCACCAAGAGTAACTGTCAGGGCTTACAGTGTTGTGGCACCAGCACCACCATCAAAGCCCCAATTTTTACTACCACTGTTCAACAATTATATGTAATTAAAATTCCTGATATAATAGTTGACAGAAGGGCGTTCCAGCACCAACCAAGAGTAACTGTGAGTGCTTACAGTGTTGTGCCAACACCAACAACTAAGGGGCCTATTTCTGCAGAGTATATACGGCAGGTCCCTACTTTCAAACATCCAACTTACAAACGACTCCTACTTGCAAACGCAAGAAGACAACAGGAAGTGAGAGGAAATCTACCCCTAGGAAGGAAAATTCTCTCCTGTAAGAATAAATATGGGAGAAAGGTGTCTCCTCTGTACTGATGCTTTATCAGCAATCCTTGTTTCAAGAAAAACACCACATTTCAAAAACAGTTGACATTGGGACGGAAAGTGAGGTGAAATGTTCTGAACAGGGGCACAGACAGCAAAACAAATGTTACAGGGGTGATAACCCTTACCTATGTTTTCCAAAAAGTTTAAAAATAGATTTTTGGGCTGGAGCTACACTTCAACAATGTACCTGTTCAAAATTACAAACAGATTCTACATAAGAACAAACCTACAGTCCCTGTCTTGTATGCACCGCCTGTATACGGCTGTTCAGAGTATATAGGGCCTTTTTTATTTTATGTGCGGGGTTCCCCTTAATATCCATACAAGACCCAAAGGGGCTGGTAATGGGCTGGGGTAGGGGGGGGGGGTCATGGGGTAGCTATGCCATTTTTCTTAAAGATTTTCATCCATATTACCGGGACCAGACATTACATTAAAGCCGCAAGCAGTTTTAAATGGCTTTTTTTTCCTTTAGAAGTGTCATTTTGTGCAGGGACAGTTCTAAACACGGGAAACATGTGGCACTTCACAGGCATACTTTAGACACCCCCCAGGTACGATATTTAAAGGAATATTTGACTTTTTTTTTTTCACTTTATGCATCATTAAAATGACTGCTCCCGAAAAACGACCGTTTTTAAAACTTCTTTTTGCATTGATACATGTCCCCTGGTGCAGAACCCGGGTTCCCAAACCCTTTTTAGGACAATAACATGCATAATAGTTGTTATAATTAGCACTTTAGAATTCGAACGTTCGCATCCATTGTATTTAATAGGGTTCTAATGTTCGTACGAACTTTCGGTCCGTTCGCGGGTTCTGGTGCGAACCGAACCCGGGGGTGTTCGGCTCATCACTATTCTCCAGTCTCTCTTCGTGTTCTTCCAAGGTCCTCCCGAAGACAATGACATCGTCTAAGTACACAAGGACCTCGATAAGGTTCATGTCTCCTACAGTCTTTTCCATGAGACGTTGGAAGGTGGCTGGGGTTCCTGACAGTCCCTGGGTCATTCGGTCGAATTAAAAAAAAAACACTGGGGTTATGAAGGCTGTCTTCACCTTGTCTTCCGGATGCATAGGGATCAGATTGAACCACTTGGCTCCAGACAAGCTCTGTAGGGCATCCTCTATCCTCGGAGTGGTGTACTGGTCAGGGATGGTTCTCCTGTTGAGGGTCCTGTAGTCTATACACAACCTCAACGATCCATTCTTCTTTCTGACTACTACTATCGGAGAGGCATAGGGACTTCTAGACTCCCGGATCACACCGGTCCTCTTGAGTTCTCCGAGTTGTTCCCTCAGATCTTCCAGGTCTGCTAGTGGAACTCGCCTGACTCTCTCCCTGAAGGGCTTGTCTTCCTGGAGGTGGATTCGATGGGTGGCACTCCTCGCACACCCCACATCGAACTCATCTTGAGAGAAGATCTTCTTCCACCTGGTCAACTGGGCCTTGGCTCTCTCTTTCCAAGCCCTGGGCAGGTTTGGGTTCTCCATGGAGAGTTTCTCCCAAACATTCCCTCCTTCACCCGTCTTCTCCACCTCCGACAGAGCAACTGGGGTAGCAGGGCTCACCTGGCCCAGCAACATCTTGGCTGGGATCTCCATGGGGCCATCCGTGGTATTCCTGACACTCACAGGTACCTTACAGTGGACCTTCTTCAGGGCCTCAGTGGGACCACTTCTGGGATTACTTCTAAACCCAAGTGCTCTCCCCTTGGATCGGGTTCCAACATGACAAAAGGTCCCGGTTGCTCCCAAGTAAGCTTCACAGTGGCTCTGAGACAGGTTACTTCCCCACTCCCTCTGCCGGGGCCTGTTGCTCCAAGACCAACCGCTGGTAGGCTGTCTTCAACATGGGGTGGATCTTGGTGGCCATGGGGGCTTTCCTGCATGCAAGAGGGGTCAGGAGCCTCCGGACCAGGTCCGTGTTCATCCCTATTATTAAGGAACTCTTATTGGCTCCAGGCGGCTGAGGGCACACAACTGCCAGAGTGTCAAACACTTCAGCCTTCCCGGCCACAGATGGGTCGAAGGTCAGTTTTATGGGCAGATAGCCATCATATGGGAAGCTCTGGGTCCCGATACCCCATATTTCTAGTTCCTCTATCTTCTTGATGGGCAGGTGGCTTAAGTGTTTGTCATAAAAGTCCCGGTACAACAGGGTCACCTGCGCCCCAGTATCCAATATGGCTCTTGTGTAGACTCCCTCTACTTGGACAGGTACTATCGGGGAGCGGCCCACCAGCTTCTCTGGATATCGCTTCAAAGGGGTCTCCTTCTTCGGATCTTTGCGTTTCCCTTTTGGACTTTCTTCCTTCCATTTCTCTTTGGACTTAAGTCTCTCTTGGGCCTGGTATGCATTGATTTCCCTCATTTTAATGGGTGTACAGACCCGCTGAGGGACACTATGTTTTCTTTCTGGGGTGTATTCCCGCTGTGGAATACTGTGCTTCTTCTGAGGAGTTCTATCCTCTCTTTTCTTGGGCTTCTCAGTCAGTTTGGAGCTCACTAAGGATGATGGGCACCCGGTTGACTCCTTCACCGGGGCCCTCTGGAGTTTCCCGCCGGCTTGCGGTTATCTGCTTTCTTTTTCTTGGGACTGGAACATATAGCTGCAATATGGCCAATCCCTCCACAGTTAAAACAGATCACATCCCCCCAATCTTGTAGGGGAATGGGCACTGAAGTGTCTGAGAACAACTCCTTCTTTGGTCCTTCTCTATCAGGAACCTTTGAATCTTTTGCAATCAGGGAGGTCAGAATCTCTAAAGCCCCGTACACACGATCGGTTTAACTGATGAAAACCGTCCGATGGATGGTTTTCATCAGACAAACCGATCGTGTATGGTACCCATCGGTCTTTTTTCCATCGGATGGAAAAAATAGAACTTGTTTTAAAATTTTCCGATGGATAAAAAACCGATGGGAATTTCCGATCGTCTATGGGCAAGTCCATCGATTAAAAAACCCACGCATGCTCAGACTGAATTAGGAGATGGGAGCGCTCGTTCTTGTAAAACTAGCGTTCCTAATGGAGAGAGCACATTCGTCATTCTGCAAGTTATTGCTTCGTTTAATGCAGCGCATGTTTTTTTGCTTTCGAACGGTCTTTAAAATGTCATTTTGGCAGCAGAACTTTCTCCTGAGTTCTGACAAATGTATGTCTTTCTTTTTTCTAGTGATCTTAGGAATAATTATTAAAATTCTTCAAGGCCGACCTCCCAAATTACACCTTTATTTTTTTGACTCTTAAAATTTGTTGTGCATTTTTTGGTGTGTCAATTTCTGAGAACAACATAATATTGAATTTTTGAAAAATCATGGAGGTTGGTGTCCCTTGTTCTTAATTACACATTGTATTTATGCAATCTTATTGCTACTTCTCAAAAAAACACATCAGGCATGTAGGTTGGCTGAAATCAAATTTCCCTTTATTTCGGAAAAAAACGAATCAAAAACCGAAGGGCAACTATTCCCAAATTAGCAGAGAATATAAAGTCATTAGATCCCAAATGCAGACCTGACTATGATCAATAATAAAATCAACAACAGCATGAAATCAGGAGCAGCAGCCAAAGACATACATCATCCCAAGCTGTGGTACTCCATCAACCTTCAATTTCTGGATGAGCAGCTCGAGGCCAGGGAATCACCTCCTGCTCTTCCTTGTAGCCTTCCTTCCACGCCTCTCTGCAGCGTTCTCTCCATGGCCCCGTCCACGCACCCTTGCAGGCTGGGCCACTGTGGGTGGTGATGTGGCAGGAGGAGGAGGAGAAGGAGGAGAGGGATTGGGCTGATGTGAGATATGGGTGGCCTCAGTCAGCTGTCCCCTCGCCCCCATGTGTACGGCCGTGTAGATAAGGTGCTCACAAAGGGCCCGTTGTCCCGCCTCTATTCTCAGCAGCTTATCTGAGAGATAGGTGCTAAACCCCTCCGTAGGGTTGAGGGGGGCCCTCATAATGGCAGCAGCCTCCTGAATCATCTTTAGTGACTCCTCCTCCACTTGTGTCATCCGCCGTTGTTTTGGCGGTCTGACGTGGAGGGGATCCACTTGGGAGACGGTGCTGCCACTAGGCCTGGGGACCTGCTGAGTCCCACTGGGCCCTGCCTCCTCCTGCCTGTCACACTCCTGACCCTCTTCCTCCTGGCTTGCCTCATCCTGTTTATAAAATAAAATGTAAATTTATATTATTTGAGGAATCAATCACACACAATTTTGATCTCATTACTGGTTTATTTTGGAGGGGGGGTGGGATCATTTATGGCTAATCAAAGCAGTTCAACTCCATATTACTTAGTGGACAATAATTAGCATCAAAAATACTATACCGGGCTGAAGATGTGAAGATCTGGCTCTTCTAGCTCGGGAGGCTCCTCCTCCGCCTCTGCAGGGGTGGAGGGAAGGGTGGAAGGAACGCTGGAGGGAAGGGTGGAAGGAAGGGTTGAGGGAAGGCTGGAAATAGATTCCCTGGCCTCGATCTGGTCATCCAGAAATTGAAGATGTCTGTAGTACCACAGCTTGGGCTTTACTACATTGTCGGCTGCTGCTCCTGATCTCTTGGACTGGCGCACTTCCTTGAATTTTTTTTTATAAGAATTGCGCAGGTTGTTGATTTTATTATTGATCATAGTGTAGTCTGCATCTGGGATCCATGGCTTCATATCCTCGGCTAATTTGGTAATAGTTGCCTGTCGTACATCACTTTTGTGATACGCAGGGTGTTTGAGCTCCCAAAGGTTGCACTGTTCCTTATACTTTTCAATAAAAACAAGCATCACCTCCGGCTCTCTTAGTTTATGCATCTATTAGGATCAGCAAGTACAAAAAAAAAAGGATCAGAATTGATTCTCCTCAACTTATCACAATATTGCCCTTTACAATCATGACCCATTAATATGCCACTGCAGGCCCGAGTTCCCTTCTTACCTTAGTTCACTTCTTGGGTTCACTTCCGGTCGTCCTTACTCCGCGCATCCCTAATAACTTCTTTCCCCTTTTTATACCCTGCGCATGCGTGTAACTCCGCCCTCGTCGCCCGCCCATGATGGACTTTTTCTGCATTTCCCCGCCCCTTAACGATCGGCGCACAGTGTGAGACGGCGACATGTCGCAGACACAGGTGGCTTCTTTACTTGAAATTACCGACGAGGAAAGCCCGGAGGCGGAAACGTCCCGATCCTGTAAAAAAAGATACAAGGCGACTAATATGTCTTTTTCAGAGATGGCGGAGATGGTGGACATTCTGCGGAGGAAGGATTACGACGGCAAGCATGGCCCATACGACACCCCTAATCTCCGGAAGTCACAAATTATGGACAAAGTGGCGAAGACTCTCTATAAAAAATATGGGGTCAGGAGATCCAAGGAACAACTCCGTAAAAGGTGGTCAGACCTCAAGATCAGGGAGCCGGAGCAGTATAAGAAGCTTATAAAAAGCATAGAAAAAAGTAAGTATATTTTACTGTGTTCTTTCACATTGTAATATGTATTCTTCCATGTTTTGCACCATGTGCTTGGCTTGACTGGGTTCACATTTTGAAATCTCATCTTTTAGGTTAAGTGGAGAGTCCACTTATTTGCCCAATGTTTTGAACAATAACTTGCTGCTCTTCCCCCAAACATGTTTGGCACATATCCACGTAAACTACATGTGGGCATGCCTCATTTTACTTCAACAATGTTTATCTACACATTGTTGGCTAGATGATGTGTTGTAAGGAAATTTTGAATGTGACTGAAAGAATAAACTGTATTCTGGGTAAAGGAGATGACACTCCAGTAGTGATGAGCCGAACACCCCCGGGTTCGGTTCGCACCAGAACCCGCGAACGGACCGAAAGTTCGTACGAACATTAGAACCCTATTAAATACAATGGATGCGAACGTTCGAATTCTAAAGTGCTAATTATAACAACTATTATGCATGTTATTGTCCTAAAAAGGGTTTGGGAACCCGGGTTGTGCACCAGGGGACATGTATCAATGCAAAAAGAAGTTTTAAAAACGGTTGTTTTTCGGGAGCAGTCATTTTAATGATGCATAAAGTGAAAAAAAAAAGTCAAATATTCCTTTAAATATCGTACCTGGGGGGTGTCTAAAGTATGCCTGTGAAGTGCCACGTGTTTCCCGTGTTTAGAACTGTCCCTGCACAAAATGACACTTCTAAAGGAAAAAAAAGCCATTTAAAACTGCTTGCGGCTTTAATGTAATGTCTGGTCCCGGTAATATGGATGAAAATCTTTAAGAAAAATGGCATAGCTACCCCATCACCCCCCCCCCTACCCCAGCCCATTACCAGCCCCTTTGGGTCTTGTATGGATATTAAGGGGAACCCCGCACATAAAATAAAAAAGGCCCTATATACTCTGAACAGCCGTATACAGGCGGTGCATACAAGACAGGGACTGTAGGTTTGTTCTTATGTAGAATCTGTTTGTAATTTTGAACAGGTACATTGTTTAAGTGTAGCTCCAGCCCAAAAATCTATTTTTAAACTTTTTGGAAAACATAGGTAAGGGTTATCACCCCTGTAACATTTGTTTTGCTGTCTGTGCCCCTGTTCAGAACATTTCACCTCACTTTCCGTCCCAATGACAACTGTTTTTGAAATATGGTGTTTTTCTTGAAACAAGGATTGGTGATAAAGCATCAGTACAGAGGAGACACCTTTCTCCCATATTAATTCTTACAGGAGAGAATTTTCCTTCCTAGGGGTAGATTTCCTCTCACTTCCTGTTGTCTTCTTGCGTTTGCAAGTAGGAGTCGTTTGTAAGTTGGATGTTTGAAAGTAGGGACCTGCCGTATATACTCTGCAGAAATAGGCCCCTTAGTTGTTGGTGTTGGCACAACACTGTAAGCACTCACAGTTACTCTTGGTTGGTGCTGGAACGCCCTGCTGTCAATTATTATATCAGGAATTTTAATTACATATAATTGTTCAACAGTGGTAGTAAAAATTGGGCCTTTGATGGTGGTGCTGGTGCCACAACACTGTAAGCCCTGACAGTTACTCTTGGTGGGTGCAGCAATGGGCCCTGCTGTGAATTATTAGATCAAGAATTGTAATTGCATGCCCCTGTTGAACAGGGGCTGAAAATTGTGCCTTTCGTGGTGGTGGTGGTGGTGGTGGTGTTGCCACAACACTGTAAGCCCTCAGAGTTACTCTTGGTGGGTGCAGGAATGGGCCCTGCTGTGAATTATTAGATCAAGAATTGTAATTACATGCCCCTTTTGAACAGGGGCTGAAAAATTGGGCCTTTCGTGGTGGTGGTGGTGGTGGCGTTGCCACAACACTGTAAGCCCTCAGAGTTACTCTTGGTGGGTGCAGGAATGGGCCCTGCTGTGAATTATTAGATCAAGAATTGTAATTACATGCCCCTTTTGAACAGGGGCTGAAAAATTGGGCCTTTCGTGGTGGTGGTGGTGGTGGTGGTGGTGGCGTTGCCACAACACTGTAAGCCCTCAGAGTTACTCTTGGTGGGTGCAGCAATGGGCCCTGCTGTGAATTATTAGATCAAGAATTGTAATTGCATACCCCTGTTGAACAGGGGCTGAAAAATTGTGACTTTCGTGGTGGTGGTGGTGGTGGTGTTGCCACAACACTGTAAGCCCTCAGAGTTACTCTTGGTGGGTGCAGCAATGGGCCCTGCTGTGAATTATTAGATCAAGAATTGTAATTACATGCCCCTTTTGAACAGGGGCTGAAAAATTGGGCCTTAGGCACTGGTGGCACAACACTACAACCCCTCACAGATACTGTACTTGGAGCACAGCAATGAGCCCTGTTGCAAAGTATTGCTTCAAAAATTGTAATGACACGCCCCTGTTAAACAGGGGCTGAAAAATTGGGCCTTAGGCACTGGTGCCACAACACTCCAACCCCTCACAGATACTGTACTTGGAGCACAGCAATGAGCCCTATGGCAAATTATTGCTAAAAAAATTGTAATTACACGCCCCTGTAAAACAGGGGCTGAAAAATTGGGCCTTAGCCACTGGTGGCGGCACCCATAAACAAAAATGATCTTCCAAGCTATCATCATCAATCGTATCATTGAGGACTCGGAGGAGGAGGATAGCCAGTCAACATAACAGCACAGGCACTCAGCATCAGCATCAGTCTTGAAGGGATGTGACATGTTAAAATCAATTAGTCTGTTATATCAGCATCAGGTGTGTGGTAGCTGGTGGTGATCCAAGACTGGTTCATCTTGATGAAAGTCAGTCGATCAACCGAGTCGGTGGACAGGCGCACCCTGTGATCCGTGACAAATCCTCCAGCAGCACTGAATGTGCGTTCCGAAAGAACGCTGGATGCAGGACAGGCCAGTAGCTCAATTGCATACTGTGCAAGCTCTGGCCAGTGATCCATCCTCAAGACCCAGTAAGCCAGAGGATTTTCGGTGGGGAAGGTGTCCAAGTCTGACCTTGCCCCTAGATATTCCTGCACCATGTTTATCAGACGCTGGCGATGGTTGTCTGAACGCATCGGTCAGACGTCCACCTTCCCCACCGCTCCTTCTTTGACTGGCCGAAGCCTCAGCAACTCGTTGTCCAGGACCAGGAGTTTGTAACCTCCCAGTCTCTGGGAACGCGTTGCACAGACCTTTCTGCAAGGCCTCCCGGAGTTGTCTCATCCTCTGCTCCCTCTGCGACGGTAACATAAGGTCCGCAACCTTACCCTTGTACCGTGGATCAAGGAGAGTGGCCAGCCAGTAATGGTCCCTCTCCTTGATCCGAAGAATACGAGGATCCTTCCGCAGACTTTGCAGGATCAGGGAGGCCATGCAGCGTAGGTTTGCTGAGGCATTCGCTCCGGAGTCCTCTGGGTCACTAAGGACGACATGATCCGCAGCCACCTCCTCCCAGCCACGTACAAGTCCACTGGTTTCTTGGGACTGTAAATCATCCCTAAAAGACTGCTGCTGATGATGCTGAGTGCCAGCCTCCACCTCCATGCTGACACAATCCTCCTCCTCCTCCTCCTCCTCCTCCTCCTCCTCCTCTTCCTGTGCGATGGGTGGGACAGAAGGAACACTGTCTGGGTAAAGGGGGCCTTGAGAGGCAAGGAAGTCCTCCTCTTCCTGCCTCTGTTCTGCCTCAAGTGCCCTGTCCATTATTCCACGCAGCGTGTGCTCCAACAGGTGGACAAGAGGTACAGTGTCACTGATGCATGCACTGTCACTGCTCACCATCCTCGTGGCCTCCTCAAATGGTGCCAGGACAGTGCATGCATCCCTGATCATGCCCCACTGGCGTGGAGAAAAAAAACCAAGCTCCCCTGACCCTGTCCTGGTGCCGTAGTCGCACAGGTACTCATTGATGGCCCTCTGCTGCGTGTGCAGCCGCTGCAGCATGGCCAACGTTGAGTTCCACCTGGTGGGCATGTCACATATAAGGCGGTTCTTGGGCAGGTTCAACTCCTTTTGCAGCTCAGCCAGGCGAGCACTGGCATTATAAGATCTGCAGAAATGCACACAGACTTTCCTGGCCTGCCTCAGGACATCCTGTAAGCCCGGGTACCTGCCCAAGAACCGCTGCACCACCAGGTTAAGGACGTGAGCCACACAGGGCACATGGGTCAGTTGTCCCTGTCGGAGGGCGGAGAGGAGGTTGGTGCCATTGTCGCAAACCACCATTCCTGGCTTAAGCTGGCGTGGCGTCAACCACCTCTCGGCCTGGCCCTGCAGAGCAGACAGGACCTCTGCCCCAGTGTGGCTTCTGTCCCCCAAACACACCAGCGCAAGCACGGCATGGCATCTTTTTTCCTGCGTACTTGCGTAGCCCCTTGAACGCCTACGGAGCACCGCTGGTTCCGAGGACAAACCACAGGAAGAGGCCATGGAGGAAGAAGAAGAGGAGGGGGTGGAGGAGAGAGGTGTGTCACAACCAGTAGTAGCATTTTGGAGGCGTGGCGGTGGAACAACCTCCAACACTACTGCACCTTGTCCTGCATCCTTCCCAGCTGCCAAAAGAGTGACCCAATGGGCCGTGAAAGAAAGGTAACGTCCCTGTCCATGCCTGCTGGACCATGAGTCAGCGGTAATATGCACCTTACCGCTGACCGCCCTGTCCAGCGAGGCCAAGAAATTGCCTTCCACATGCCGGTAGAGAGCCGGAATAGCCTTCCGTGAGAAAAAGTGGCATTTGGGAACCTGCCACTGAGGAACCGCACATTGCACAAACTCACGGAAGGGGGCCGAGTCTACCAACTGAAAAGGCAGCAGTTGAAGCGCTAGCAATTTAGCCAAGCTAGCATTCAACCGCTGGGCATGTGGATGGCTGGGAGTGAACTTCTTTCGACGGTCCAGCAGCTGGGGCAGGGAAATTTGCCTGCTAGAATCGGACGTCGGTGTACTGCTAGCAGAGTGGCCGCAACTACTTGGCTGTGACACACCTAATTCTACACCTTCATTCCTCTCAGTGCATGTTTCAGAGAGGACTGAAGTTATAGTGGGGTTGGAGATCCCAGCTGATGCGGTGCAAGGAGAGGTCCGCTTTGTTCTTTGGTGTGGGTCTTTGAGGTAGGCTTGCCAACGAGCTGCATGGCAGGTCAACATATGTCTGGTCAGGCATGTGGTACCCAAGCGGCTGATGTTTTGGCCACGCGATATACGCTTGAGACATATGTTGCAAACAGCAGCTGTGCGATCTGATGCACTAGCCTCAAAAAAGGCCCACACCAAAGAACTTTTTGAATGACGGGCAGAGGCAGCGCCCTGCACAGGCGGAGCTCTGCGGTGTGATTCCGTCGGTGTACTGCCCTTACGCTGGCCACCAAAGGGCATCCTGCCTCGTTGGAGATGTGCCTCCTCCTCATCCTCCTCCTCCTCCTCTCTCCTATTAGGCACCCACGTGGAGTCAGTGACCTCATCATCCCCTCCCTCCTCATCACTGGAGCCAATCTGGCAGTATGCTGCAGCTGCTGGAACATGACTGCCAGATTGGTGTCCTTCTTGAGCATCCCCTCTGTCTGCTCTCAC
Organism: Rana muscosa; assembly: GCA_029206835.1. Taxonomy (NCBI): domain Eukaryota; kingdom Metazoa; phylum Chordata; class Amphibia; order Anura; family Ranidae; genus Rana; species Rana muscosa. The sequence continues at coordinate 406,040,143 of CM055117.1, forward strand.
GCTACTGCCTTCCTGTAGCTGGGTTTCATCATCAGACCCTTCGAAACGCTGGGCATCCTCCTGGAGCATGTACCCAACACTGTGCTCAAACAGTTCGGGGGACTCCTCAGGAGGAGGACATGGTGGGTCTAGGGAAGGAGTGACTGATGATGAGTCTGACATTGATACCAGGGAAGAGGACGCTTTGGCAGCTGCTTTTCCAGTACCCTGAGCCTGGGTGAGAGAGGATGAGGAGGAGGAGGAGGGCTTGGTCATCCACTCTACCAAGTCTTCGGCATGATGTGGCTCAACATGTCCAGCTGCCGAAAAGAAGGACAAGCGTGTCCCATGGCCATGTGCTGATGACAATGCACCGCGTCCACGACCAGCACTGTTGCCCCCAGACACAGAGCCTGCTTGCCCTCTTTTATTGCCTCCTGACTGTCTGCCTCTCCTTGTTTGCCTTCCAGACATTCTAATAGATGGCCTGCAGGGAGATGGGAAAAAAGCAATAAGGGCTACCTTCAGGTGTCCTTCTCTGTCCCTTTACTTAAGGATTTCTAAATATGGTTGAGGATGATTGCTTTTGCACAGAATAGCACAACGACAATTTCCCTGACTGTCCAAAAAAACAAGGATTTCAAAGATGGTTGATGAGGAATGCTTTAGCACACTATAGCACAAGGAGAATTTTCCTCACTTTCCTTCTTTGTCCCTAGAAACAAGGATTATCACAGTGAAAGAAACTGACACTCTTCCTTCCTATAGTTTTCTGTCCCTAGAAAAAATGTTTTTTTAAAGCACACTATAGCACAAGGAGAATTTTCCTCACTTTCCTTCTTTGTCCCTAGAAACAAGGATTATCACAGTGAAAGAAACTGACACTCTTCCTACCTATAGTTTTCTGTCCCTAGAAAAAATGTTTTTTTAAAGCACACTATAGCACAAGGAGAATTTTCCTCACTTTCCTTCTTTGTCCCTAGAAACAAGGATTATCACAGTGAAAGAAACTGACACTCTTCCTTCCTATAGTTTTCTGTCCCTAGAAAAAATGTTTTTTTAAAGCACACTATAGCACAAGGAGAATTTTTCTCACTTTCCTTCTTTGTCCCTAGAAACAAGGATTATCACAGTGAAAGAAACTGACACTCTTCCTTCCTATAGTTTTCTGTCCCTAGAAAAAATGTTTTTTTAAAGCACACTATAGCACAAGGAGAATTTTCCTCACTTTCCTTCTTTGTCCCTAGAAACAAGGATTATCACAGTGAAAGAAACTGACACTCTTCCTTCCTATAGTTTTCTGTCCCTAGAAAAAATGTTTTTTAAAGCACACTATAGCACAAGGAGAATTCCCTCACTGTCCTTCCCTGTCCCTAGAAACAAGGATTCGCACAGTAAAACACACTGACACTCTCCCTACCTATAGTTTTCTGTCCCTAGAAAAAATGTTTTTTTAAAGCACACTATAGCACAAGGAGAATTTTCCTCACTTTCCTTCTTTGTCCCTAGAAACAAGGATTATCACAGTGAAAGAAACTGACACTCTTCCTACCTATAGTTTTCTGTCCCTAGAAAAAATGTTTTTTTAAAGCACACTATAGCACAAGGAGAATTTTCCTCACTTTCCTTCTTTGTCCCTAGAAACAAGGATTATCACAGTGAAAGAAACTGACACTCTTCCTTCCTATAGTTTTCTGTCCCTAGAAAAAATGTTTTTTTAAAGCACACTATAGCACAAGGAGAATTTTCCTCACTTTCCTTCTTTGTCCCTAGAAACAAGGATTATCACAGTGAAAGAAACTGACACTCTTCCTTCCTATAGTTTTCTGTCCCTAGAAAAAATGTTTTTTTAAAGCACACTATAGCACAAGGAGAATTCCCTCACTGTCCTTCCCTGTCCCTAGAAACAAGGATTCGCACAGTAAAACACACTGACACTCTCCCTACCTATAGTTTTCTGTCCCTAGAAAAAATGTTTTTTTAAAGCACACTATAGCACAAGGAGAATTTTCCTCACTTTCCTTCTTTGTCCCTAGAAACAAGGATTATCACAGTGAAAGAAACTGACACTCTTCCTTCCTATAGTTTTCTGTCCCTAGAAAAAATGTTTTTTTAAAGCACACTATAGCACAAGGAGAATTCCCTCACTGTCCTTCCCTGTCCCTAGAAACAAGGATTCGCACAGTAAAACACACTGACACTCTCCCTACCTATAGTTTTCTGTCCCTAGAAAAAATGTTTTTTTAAAGCACACTATAGCACAAGGAGAATTTTCCTCACTTTCCTTCTTTGTCCCTAGAAACAAGGATTATCACAGTGAAAGAAACTGACACTCTTCCTTCCTATAGTTTTCTGTCCCTAGAAAAAAATGTTTTTTTAAAGCACACTATAGCACAAGGAGAATTCCCTCACTGTCCTTCCCTGTCCCTAGAAACAAGGATTCGCACAGTAAAACACACTGACACTCTCCCTACCTATAGTTTTCTGTCCCTAGAAAAAATGTTTTTTTAAAGCACACTATAGCACAAGGAGAATTTTCCTCACTTTCCTTCTTTGTCCCTAGAAACAAGGATTATCACAGTGAAAGAAACTGACACTCTTCCTACCTATAGTTTTCTGTCCCTAGAAAAAATGTTTTTTTAAAGCACACTATAGCACAAGGAGAATTTTCCTCACTTTCCTTCTTTGTCCCTAGAAACAAGGATTATCACAGTGAAAGAAACTGACACTCTTCCTTCCTATAGTTTTCTGTCCCTAGAAAAAATGTTTTTTTAAAGCACACTATAGCACAAGGAGAATTCCCTCACTGTCCTTCCCTGTCCCTAGAAACAAGGATTCGCACAGTAAAACACACTGACACTCTCCCTACCTATAGTTTTCTGTCCCTAGAAAAAATGTTTTTTTAAAGCACACTATAGCACAAGGAGAATTTTCCTCACTTTCCTTCTTTGTCCCTAGAAACAAGGATTATCACAGTGAAAGAAACTGACACTCTTCCTTCCTATAGTTTTCTGTCCCTAGAAAAAATGTTTTTTTAAAGCACACTATAGCACAAGGAGAATTCCCTCACTGTCCTTCCCTGTCCCTAGAAACAAGGATTCGCACAGTAAAACACACTGACACTCCCCCTACCTATAGTTTTCTGTCCCTAGAAAAAATGTTTTTTTAAAGCACACTATAGCACAAGGAGAATTTTCCTCACTTTCCTTCTTTGTCCCTAGAAACAAGGATTATCACAGTGAAAGAAACTGACACTCTTCCTTCCTATAGTTTTCTGTCCCTAGAAAAAATGTTTTTTTAAAGCACACTATAGCACAAGGAGAATTCCCTCACTGTCCTTCCCTGTCCCTAGAAACAAGGATTCGCACAGTAAAACACACTGATACTCTCCCTACCTATAGTTTTCTGTCCCTAGAAAAAATGTTTTTTTAAAGCACACTATAGCACAAGGAAAATTTTCCTCACTTTCCTTCTTTGTCCCTAGAAACAAGGATTATCACAGTGAAAGAAACTGACACTCTTCCTTCCTATAGTTTTCTGTCCCTAGAAAAAATTTTTTTTAAAGCACACTATAGCACAAGGAGAATTCCCTCACTGTCCTTCCCTGTCCCTAGAAACAAGGATTCGCACAGTAAAACACACTGACACTCTCCCCACCTATAGTTTTCTGTCCCTAGAAAAAATTTTTTTTAAAGCACACTATAGCACAAGGAGATTTTTCCTCACTTTCCTTCTTTGCCCTAGAAACAAGGATTCGCACAGTAAAACACACTGACACTCTCCCTACCTATCCTTCTCTTTCCCTAAACTAAAGGAATCCAGGTTAAGCAAGAAAAAAATAAATGTCACTGTCCCTGCCTATGCTTCTCTTTCCCTGCTCCGGAACACACTACACTAGGCCGCCGTGCTGGCGGCCTTTTATAGTGTGGGGCGTGTACTAAACACCCTCAGCAATAATTGGCCACATGCATCCTGCCTGTGGCCAATCATTGCTCTCCTCGCTGCCGGCGCTGTGATTGGCCAAGCATGTGGGGTCACAGTGCATGCTTGGCCAATCACAGCGCCTGGATGACACTGCGATGGCGTAGTGCATTGTGGGCCGTTCGCGTCACTCGAATTTGGCGCGAACGGCCCAAATCGTTCGATCTTCGTCGAACGATCGAACAGCCGATGTTCGAGTCGAACATATGTTCGACTCGAACACGAAGCTCATCCCTACACTCCAGCAGTTGTGTACTTTTTTTTGTTCTTCATCAAGATACTATACTCTGGGCCACATGACCAAATTTATTAACGGTGTCACACACAGGTGGTCCAGTGGATAGCTTGGTGGTTATCCAAGTGTATTTGTGAATGTCCTCAAAAATAACATGTTGCTTTGTTGAGTTTGCAAGATCACATATGTTCATGTTGGAACTCAGGGCCAAAAAATATCAATTGTACCCCACTTCAAAACATTGAGGATCCCTTTTCAGGCCTAAAAAAAGTCTGTGTGCTAAAGTATACATTTTGTTGTAAATTCCCATAGGGGAGAGGAGACTGGGAGGACACCATGCTCAGGAGACAGACGAGTAACCCAACACCACAGAAACTCCCCGAAGCTCCCAAAGCAAACCAAGATCAGCAGGTGGAGGAAGCGGAGGTGGAGGAAGGAGAGGTGGAGCTTATCAGCACAACAGGTCAGTGTCTGTCACCACAACTTCAAGGTAAATACAGATGTAGGACTGCCTAGTGTAAAACCTTTTTTTTTGTTTTAGGGACTGAACGTGGGGGTGTGTCAGGAAGTCCAAATCCGCCATTCTCGAGTGCCAGCGCAAAAATAATCATTCAGGAAATCATGGAATACAGTAGCAAAATGGACATTATGAGAAAGAGAATGATTGTGATTGAGCAAAAATATAAAAACATGATAGATATTTTGGGGAGAATAGTGTGAACTATTTTGTGTTTTGTGTTTTTTGTTATGCGTCTGAAATTATCTCAGGGATTTCCAACATCCCAAATGTGAAGATACACACACTGAAGACTCAACATGTGCTATCTGCCGTCACAGGATATCTATGTCCCTGTTTTGGGGGTGCAACCTCTTCCTCCCTCCTCAAGTAGGTGAGAGGAAGGGTTTACATCCCCAAAGCACGACCATTGATCCCCCATGATGGCAGATAGCACATGTTTACCCTAGCCATGGGATCTTGTTGAAGATACCCATTTGAGCCCCAAAAGAAAGTGTGTTTGTTAACATTTGGGATGGATCAGGGGTACCATCACCCCATCTCCAGTTGGTATTTTTCACAGTGTTATTGTATTACTTTTTCAGAGTACGACCCATGCATGTTTCTGCAAAAAAAGCCGCACATAAAAAAAAAAGGCTAGTATTTCTAAAAACCACAAAAAAATGCGGTGCAAACAATAAAAACATTTGGGAAGTCTAAAAAAGGTGTGCCTTGTTCTTTCTATGATCAAGAGCAGTTCTGAAGATGCAAAAACCGTGTTTTTCGCTCTGAGTTTTGAGGCTATTTACTAAGGACAATTACACTTGGCACTACTAGAACCTGGGAGACACATAAACCCAAAATACAAGAATGACAACACAAGTTTGTAGAAATTCCATGTTTTTTTTTATTTTTAAAAGGTTAAATACTTGGTCAGATGTGGTCTGGCATTGCGATGGCCCCCCTACCCGTGAAGTACTCTACGTATTTCTGGCGTACTCCACGGGCACTTTGGGGGGCCAAGCCAGTACGGGCAGTGCTGAGGCCGGTCAGATTAATCAGTTCAGATGGACCGGCCTCAGGCCCAAACGATGATACATAATTGGTTGCAAATTTGCGTAGAAAATTGTGCAATATGCAGCAGCAGTAGACGATGTGGTTCAGTTTATAATCCGCCAAATGTATCGCTGTCTGGAACAGGCGGAACCGGCTGGCCATTATCCCGAAGGCATTCTCCACAACTCTCCGGGCTCTGGCCAGCCGGTAATTAAAAACCCTCCTCTCCGGGGTGAGGGTGCGTTGGGGAAACGGCTGCATCAGGTGTGGTCCTAGTCCAAAAGCCTCATCCGCAATGAAAACGAACGAGAGCCCTTCAACGTTCTCTGCATCTGGAGGCAGTGCAAGACCCCCAGCCTGCAGACGGTGAGCGAACTCCGTCTCCGCGAATGATCCGCCATTGGACATCCGGCCGTTCTTCCCCACGTCCACATACAGGAACTCATACCGTGCCGACACCACCGCCATTAACACTATGCTATTAAAACCTTTATAGTTAAAATAGTATGACCCCGAACGGGGTGGCGGCACTATGTGGACGTGCTTCCCATCAATTGCCCCTCCACAGTTGGGGAAATCCCACCGCTGGGCAAATTGGGAGGCCACAGTCAGCCATTCCTGTGGTGTGCAAGGGAACTGTGGAGTCAAACAAAAAGAAGACATTAGTACGGTTTATGGTTACAGTGCAAGCAGATTACACACAAAAACATTGTTGAGTAACATTATTATTTAAGGGAGTTTTTCAGACCAATAAACAAAGGCCCACTTAGCAGATGCCTCACCCCCGCTGAGTGGACATTCTAAAATAATCTAAGGGGGGGGCCTAAGGTGATTGTGGGGGATCCCAAAAAAGGCTCTACCACTCTGTTGAGCTTGATTGAGAACTACTCATTTTTAAACATCTTTAGGGGGGGAGGGAGGGTTGTCAAACTACGAGGGCAATGACCCCCCAAAAATGAAAAGGAAAATAGAAGGCTAGCTGGGTTTGCGCCCACGATAGCATGCTGGAGAGGTTAGTGAAGGGAAACAGGCATGTAGGGCCCAAAAAGGGATTTACAGGTAAAAAAAGGCATGGGGAAAATGGGGACATTACCAGGATATTACAAACAGGCATATTTGTGTTAGGAGGAAAAAAAAAAAAAAAAGAGAATAAAAAAAAGATAATGTGAGGTTAAAGGAGCATAATTACCTTCATATAGTCCTTCTGCAGGACCTGAATGATGGCCGAACACATCTCAGGGATAATGATCCCGAGAGCCTGGGGGGAGATGCCTGTTGAGAACTTGAGGTCCTGCAAGCTTCTCCCAGTCGCCAGGTATCTCAATGTGGCAATAAGCCTCTGCTCGGCAGTGATGGCCTGGCGCATCACAGTGTCCTGCCTCGTGATATAGGGGGACAGCAAATCCAACAGACAGTGAAATACGGGGTCCGTCATCCTGAGATAATTCCTGAAATCATCAGGGTTATTCTCATGGATTTCCCGCAGCAGAGGCATATGAGAGAATTGGTCCCGCTGGAGCAACCAATTCTTAGTCCATGAACTCCTCCTCATCCTGTTCACAGACTGAACTCGGGTTACAGTGTTAACTGCAACACCAAGCCCAAAGCCAGCACGAGCTCGAGAACGAGAACGCACTTCAAACATGGTTTTAAACCGGTCGGCTGGTCAGAATGCACTCAAACAGAACGCACCGTGGAACAGCAAGGCCTGAAAAGAACGATCTGAAAAACAGTAAACGAACGGCCAAGTCGGCACTGCAAGGCAGTAACGACCTGACTGCACGCACTGAATCACAAATACAAACCCACAAGCACAAACTGAACAACAGGAAACGATATGAAAAGCACGGAGACTGAAAAGCGCGAATCGGCTCTCACCAAACTTTTATTAACACGCGGTAACACGAAATCAGCAAAAGCAGCCCAAGGGGTGGCGCCATTAGATTTGTTCGGCCCTTTTATAGCGCGTTGTACATTTTGAACGTGCCGTCGTTTTCTTGCCGTCGGTTTTTAGACTGATGGTGTGTGGCAAAGACTGATGAAAAACAGTTTCATCGGATTTCCGATGGACAAATCCATTGGACGAAAATCCATAGGTTATCCGATCGTGTGTACAGGGCCTTACACCTGAGACATCTGTGATTTTAAAGCATCTATTTCTGGGTCTCTTTCTTTCATCATCACTGAGTTGACTATCACTGGTGCTGCAGAGGTATGTTGATCCACCTGTAGTGACTCCTCATCCCTAATAATTTTTATCAGATCAGAGTAAGTTAGTGACATTCCCCCTCCAGAGGTTTTCAGGTGAAGCCAGACTGGATCCGAGCGTAATGCTCCCTTTAACACTTGCTTCATTCTTGCCGCATCTGTGTCTTGGGGCAACATCCCTTTCTTTAACACGATCTTGCAAAGCATCTTTTTTAGTCTTCTTACATACTCTGAAAGCTTCTCATTCGGCTGTTGGAAAGTATGTTCGAATTGGTACACTAGTTCTGTCACCTTTTCTAGCTGACGAACTCCTCTTGTAACATGGCTAAACAGTCCTGAGCTGTGCAATCAGCATTGCCAAACCGGAAGTTTTTCACCGCTTCTGCTGCCGCACCTTTCAAACTTTCTATCACGCGCTGTCTCTTCTGCGCTTCAGGCACCTTCCATGCCTCTACTGCTAGTAGTGCCTGCTCAACCCAGGTATCGAAATCTTCTTCCCTGAGAATCAGTGGCGGCTGGTGCTCAAATTTTTTGGGGGGGGGCAAACAAACTGAAAAAAAAAAAACATCAATTGCCGCCACTGTGCCCATTAAACGCAGCCACTGTGCCCAAACGCCACTAGTTTGTCCCCAAATGCAGCCAGTTTGTCCCCAAATGCAGCCAGTTTCCCCCCATATACAGCCAGTTTGTCCCCATATGCAGCCAGTTTCCCCCCAAAATACAGCCAGTTTGTCCCCCATATACAGCCAGTTTGTCCCCATTATACAGCCAGTTTCCCCCCAAAATACAGCCAGTTTGGCCCCCATATGCAGCCAGTTTCCCCCCAAAATACAGCCAGTTTTCCCCCAAAATACAGCCAGTTTGTCCCCCAATATACAGCCAGTTTGTCCCCCAATATACAGCCAGTTTGTCCCCCAATATACAGCCAGTTTGTCCCCAATATACAGCCAGTTTGTCCCCATTATACAGCCAGTTTCCCCCCAAAATACAGCCAGTTTGTCCCCCATATCCAGCCAGTTTTTCCCCCATATACAGCCAGTTTGTCCCCCATATACAGCCAGTTTGTCCCCAATATACAGCCAGTTTGTCCCCATTATACAGCCAGTTTCCCCCCAAAATACAGCCAGTTTGTCCCCCATATGCAGCCAGTTTCCCCCCAAAATACAGCCAGTTTGTCCCCCATAATACAGCCAGTTTGTCCCCAATATACAGCCAGTTTGTCCCCCAAATGCAGCCAGTTTGTCCCCAATATACAGCCAGTTTGTCCCCCATAATACAGCCACTTTGTCCCCCAAATGCAGCCACTTTGTCCCCCAAATGCAGCCACTTTGTCCCCCAAATGCAGCCACTTTGTCCCCCCCAGCCCTGCACTTACCTTCCTCGAGTCAGCGCCGTCCTTCTTCCGTCCTCGATGTCTTCTCCCGCCCTCGATGTCGCTTCAGCCAATCAGGTTACCGGTAACCAGACCCGGTGAACCTGATTGGCCAGGGAACGCACCCCCCATGCGTCCTCTCATTAGGTATTTAGAAGCCGATTACAGCCCTCAGGCTGTAGTCGGGAAGCCTATCAGAGCCGCTGGCTCTGATAGGCACTTCTAAAGGCCAACCAGACGCTGTTATTCAGATGGCCGGCGCTCAAGGGGCCGGCCATCTGAATAGTGGGCGGCATCAATACATAGGTTCATGCAATGCATGAACCTATGTATTGTTGTGAGTGACGGCCGGGCGCAGAAGCGAGCGGGGGCGGCGCTTCTGCGCCCACTATGGATGCACCGCCATGTGTGAAAAAAAAAAGGACGTTTAAAAAACGACCGCTCACTGTATATATATATATATACGTCGGCAGAATGGCACCGACAGGCACAATCACGTAGAGTGTACGTGATCGCCTTTGTACAGTTGGGGGGTCCGATCGGACCCCCCTCCTATACAGTGAGCGGCTGTTAATCGTTGGGGAGCGATCAGAGATGAGGGGGTGACCATTCGATTTCGGCCACCCCCTCGCGATCGCTCCCGGCCAATGAAAATGCTTCCTCCGCCATGTGATGTAAACACAGGCAGGAGGAAGTGATGTCATCTCCCTCGCGGCGGTCTTTTCGATTCTGGCGCTGAGGAGAGAGGAAGCAGGTTAGTGCACCAACAGTCCACTGACACATAGGTACACATAGGCACACATTTCACCCCCCAGTCACCCCCAGATCACCCCCCAGGTCACCCCCCAGCCCCCAATCACAGTGTCACTGATTGCAGTGATCATTTATTTTACTGATCACTGCATCTGTGATAGTAAAAAGTTGCAGGGCAGTTAGGATTAGGCCCCTTTAGGTCCAGGGTAGCCCCCTCACCCCCCCTAATAAAGGTTTAACCCCTTGATCGCCCCCCAGGTAACCCTTTCACCCCCTAACGCCAGCGTCACTAAGCGATCGTATTTTCGATCGCTGTATTTAGTGCCGGTGGTGCCCTAGATAGCCAGTTATTTATTTTTAGTTTTGCCGCAGGTTTTTAGAGCGTCAGGTACCCCCATATATTATTTTAACCCCCTGATTGCCCCTAGAGTTAACCCTTTCACCAGTGATCACTGTATAAGTGTCACTGGTGACACTGGTTACCCAGTTAGTTATTTAGTTATTTAGGTAACCCGTCAGGTTTTTATATAGCGTCGGGTACCCCCATATTTAACCTAATAAAGGTTTTTACCCCCTGATTGCCCCTAGTTAACCCTTTCACCAGTGATCACCATATAAAGGTTACGGGTGACACTGGTTGGTTAGTTTGCTTTTTATAGCATCAGGGCACCCGCCGTATATAACCCAATAAAGGTTTAACCCCCTGATCGCCCGGCGGGTGAGATCAATTAGGTTTTAGCACCAGAGAGGGTCTGCGTTGCCCCAGGCAGCGTTAGGTTAGTGCCAGTAACGCTAACACCCACGCACAAAGCATACACCTCCCTTAGTGGTATAGTATCTGATCAGATCTATACTAGCGTCCCCAGCGGTTTAGGGTTCCCAAAAACGCAGTGTTAGCGGGATCAGCCCAGATACCTGCTAGCACCTGCGTTTAGCCCCTCCGCCCAGCCCACCCAAGTGCAGTATCGATCGATCACTGTCACTTTCCAAACACAAAACACATAACTGCAGCGTTCGCAGAGAAAGTCCTGATCCCTGCGACCGCTAACAGTTTTTTTTGTAGCGTTTGATATATTTGCTGACGACAGTCGGGTGCTTTTTTTCCTGTGAATCTTACTAGTGTACCCCTAAATTTAGGGCCCAAAATGGCAAGTCGAAGGTACACTAGTAAAGAGGCCTACGAGATTCTGAGCATGACAGATAGTGAAGAGGAGGTCACGTATCTGTCAGATTCAGGCTCAGAATATCTTCCCGTAGAAGACAGTGACGTCAGCGGCCCCGCGTCAGATAGCTCTGACGACGAAGTTGAGGTCCCTGCTAAGGTCAGGCGTACCCGATCCCGATCTTCTGAGGTTGTTGAGGAGCAAGAACCGCAGGGCTCTCGTATCATGGAGCAGAGGAGTACTAGCGCCGCTATTCCTTCTGGTGAATTGGCAAGCACCAGCGGCCTAGTACAGCCTGGGCGTACATCCAGCACTGCAGTATCACGTGGTGACATGGCGAGTCCCATAAGTGCAGTTCAAGCTGGCGAGGTGGCAAGCACAAGTAGTGTCCCGCTGCCACCAAGAAGACAAAGGCAGGCCAGTCGTACCCATAGTGCTCTTCCTGCAGAATTCGCCTATCCTGATTGGGTCCCCACCACTTCTGCAGAACCCGTACTTCCCCCATTCACTGCCCAACCCGATATTCAGGTGGAAACAGCTGATTTTATGCCAATCGATTATTATTCGCTGTTTTTCACGGAAGATCTCTATAGATCTATTGTGGACCAGAGTAATTTATATGCTGGTCAATTCATCGCCGCTAATCCCCAGTTGCCTTCCATTGCCAAAGATTGGAAACCAATTACGGTTTCCGGATTTAAGACCTTTCTGGGCCTTTCCCTCAACATGGGCACACATAAATTTCCGTCATTGCGTGCTTATTGGTCCACGCACCCAATTGACCACATGCCCGTGTTCTCTGCCTCCATGCCCAGGAAATTATACGTGCAGATTTTGCGGTTCATGCACTTCAACGACAATGAACTTTGTCGTCCACGTGGGGACCCTGAATACGACCGGCTCTATAAAATTCGGCCCCTCATAAACCACTTCAACGAACGTTTTGCAGCCTTCTTTATTCCCGATCAAGCTGTCTGCGTTGATGAGTCCCTGATTAAATTTTCTGGCCGCTTGGATTTCAAGCAGTACCTTCCCAGCAAGCGTGCCAGATACGGGGTCAAGCTCTATAAGTGCTGTGACAGGGCAACAGGCTATGTATGGAGCTTTATGGTTTATGAGGGAAAAGATAGTCAGGTTGAGCCGGTCAACTGCCCGGATTACATAGGGAGCGCTGGCAAGATAGTGTAGAACTTGGTGTCACCCTTATTCGGAAAGGGGTACCACTTGTATGTGGACAATTATTACACGAGCGTGCCACTGTTTAGTCACTTGTTTGATCATCAGATTGGAGCATATGGCACCGTGCGACCTAATCGCTGGGGCTTTCCCCAGCGGCTTGTAGATGCCCATCTTAGGCTGGGGGAGAGAGCCTGCGTAAAGTGTAATAACTTGCTCGCTATGAAGTGGAGGGACAATAAGAATGTTTTCCTTCTTACCTCCCTTCATGCAGACACGACAGTCCAAATTTGTACGGCGACTGGTGTTGTGGAGAAACCCCTCTGTGTCCACGAATATAACAAAAATATGGGAGGGGTGGACCTCAACGACCAGTTGATGGCGCCATATCTAATTGACCGTAAGGCGAGACGCTGGTACAAAAAAGTGTCTCTATCCTTATTCCAATTGGCTTTGCTAAACGCTCATGTGCTATACAGAGCTTCAGGCGGGACTTTATCTCTTCTAAAATTCCAGAATGAGATAGTCACAGAACTCCTGTATCCAGGCGGTTCTGCACCTCACCATCCCCTACCAAATGCAGTAAGCCGGCTGCATGAGAGGCATTATACGCATCTCCTCCCGAGTACCCCTACCCAACGAGCCCCCCAAAAAAGATGTTGTGTCTGTAGCAAGCGCGGATTTAGGCGTGACACCCGTTATTATTGTCCACTCTGTCCTGACAAACCTGGTCTTTGCCTTGGTGAATGTTTTGAACGCTACCACTCAAAAGTGAAGTTTTAGCGTAGGGTACAGCATTTTACAGACTAGGACACACTTACACAGGGTCTCCCAAGATGCCATTACATTTTGAGAGACCCGAACCATTACAGTTGTTAAAGTTTAAAAAAAAAGTGTAAAAAAGAAAAAAAAAAACGTAAAAAACAAAAACACAAAAAAAATATAAAATAAAAAAAATAAAAATAGTTGTTGTTTTATTGTTCTCTCTCTCTCTCTATTTTCTCTCTATTGTTCTGCTCTTTTTTACTGTATTCCATTCTGCAATGTTTTATCATGCTTGCTTTTCAGGTATGTAATTTTTTGTTTTCAGGTGCGCCATTCAACTGCAGCGTGGAATTATTTATCTTGACAGCAACAGCGTTTGCTCCCACGATACATAAAGCCGTGACTCCAGTGCTGTAGGAGGTGATTTCACCACCACAGTTAAAAAAAAAAAAGAGCATATATGCCGAAGCATGGGGGCAGCAGGGGCGGAGGAGCGATTTTGCTCCTAATGCCGCGTATATACGGTCGAAATTCCGACGGAGGCTTGCCCGTGGAAAAGTCCGACCGTGTGTATGCGGCATAACTTTTTTGCGGGAGGATGCCCCCATGCTTCGGCATATATATATTTTAGGCACAGGTTGCGTTAAATTTTTTTTTTTTTTTTTACTAGGTTTTGTTTTGGTATTTGCTTTGCAGGTATGGTATGGTAAGGTCTTACTGTTGTACTGTAATGTTACTTTGTTTTAATGTTAACCATCATTTGCTTAGCAGGTACGCCATTCAGTTGCATCGCGGATTTATTTATCTTGACAGCAACAGCGTTTGCTCCCACGATACATAAAGCCGTGACTCCAACGCTGTAGGAGGTGATTTCACCACCACAGTTAAAAAAAGAGCATATATGCCGAAGCATGGGGGCAGCAGGGGCGGAGGAGCGATTTTTCTCCTAATGCCGCGTATATACGGTCGAAATTCCGACGGAGGCTTGCCCGTGGAAAAGTTCGACCGTGTGTACGCGGCATAACCTTTTATGCCGCGTACATACGGTCGAAATTCCGACGAAGGCTTGCCCGTGGAAAAGTCCGACCGTGTTTACGCGGCATAACTTTTTTGCGGGAGGATGCCCCCATGCTTCGGCATATATATATTTTAGGCACAGGTTGCGTTAAAAAAATGTTTTATTTTTTACTAGGTTTTGTTTTGGTATTTGCTTTGCAGGTATGGTATGGTAAGGTCTTACTGTTGTACTGTAATGTTACTTTGTTTTAATGTTAACCATCATTTGCTTAGCAGGTACGCCATTCAGTTGCATCGCGGATTTATTTATCTTGACAGCAACAGCGTTTGCTCCACGATACATAAAGCCGTGACTCCAACGCTGTAGGAGGTGATTTCACCACCACAGTTAAAAACAGAGCATATATGCCGAAGCATGGGGGCAGCAGGGGCGGAGGAGCGATTTTGCTCCTAATGCCGCGTATATACGGTCGAAATTCCGACGGAGGCTTGCCCGTGGAAAAGTTTGACCGTGTGTACGCGGCATAACCTTTTATGCCGCGTACATACGGTCGAAATTCCGACGAAGGCTTGCCCGTGGAAAAGTCCGACCGTGTGTACGCGGCATAACTTTTTTGCGGGAGGATGCCCCCATGCTTCGGCATATATGCCCATCATTAGAAGTGGGTGGATGAAGGGAGGTATTCTAATGGTGGGCATACCCACCGATCAATCTCTTTTTTTCGTTCAGCCAACAGGCTGCATGAAAAAAAAGATTACAATACATGTCCAACAAGGACCAGCAACGTACTGGTATGTTGCTGGACTTTGAATGTTTATACCAGAATGATGCCTGCAGGTTTAGGTATCATCTTGGTATCATTCTTTTCAGCCAGTGGCCGGCTTTCATGTAAAAGCAATTCTAGCAGATAATTAGCCTCTAGACTGCTTTTACAAGCAGTGGGAGGGAATGCCCCCCCCCCCCCCGGATATAAACAGCACCATTGGGAAATTGGGAAAGCATTTTATCACACCGATCTTGGTGTGGTCAAATGCTTTGAGGGCAGAGGAAAGATCTAGGGTCTAACCCCCCATTTTTTTTTTCAAAAAAAGAGTACCTGTCACTACTTATTGCTATCATAGGGGATATTTACATTCCCTGAGATAACAATAAAAATGCTAAAAAATAAAAAATAAAAATATGAAAGGAACAGTTTAAAAATAAAATAAAAAAGCAAAATAAATAATAAAAAAAAACAAAAAAAAAAACACCGCTGTCCCCCCCTGCTCTTGCGCAAAGGCGAACGCAAGCGTCGGTCTAGCGTCATATGTAAACAGCAATTGCATCATGCATGTGAGGTATCACCGCGAAGGTCAGATCGAGGGCAGTAATTTTAGCAGTAGACCTCCTCTGTACATCTAACGTGGTAACCTGTAAAGGCTTTTAAATGCTTTTAAAAATGAATGTAGTTTCTCGCCGCTGCGCGTTTGTGCGCAATTTTAAAGCATGTCGTGTTTGGTATCCATGTACTCGGCCTAAGATCATCTTTTTTATTTCATCAAACATTTGGGCAATATAGTGTTTTTTAGTGCATTAAAAATAAAAAAGTGTGTTTTTCCCCCAAAAAATGCGTTTGAAAAATCGCTGCGCAAATACTGTGTGGAAAAAAAAATGCAACACCCACTATTTTAATCTGTAGGGCCTTTGCTTTAAAAAAATATATAATTTTTGGGGGTTCAACATAATTTTCTTGCAAAAAAAAAATGTTTTCATGTAAACAAAAAGTGTCAGAAAGGGCTTTGTCTTCAAGTGGTTAGAAGAGTGGATGATGTGTGACATAAGCTTCCTAATGTTGTGTATAAAATGCCAGGACAGTTCAATACCCCTCCAAATGACCCCATTTTGGAAAGTAGACACCTCAAGCTATGTGCTGAGAGGCATGTTGAGCCCATTGAATATATCTTTTTTTTGTCCCAAGTGATTGAATAATGACAAAAAGAAAAAAAAAATGTACAAAAAGTTGTCACTAAATTATATATTGCTCAAACATGCCATGGTTATATGTGGAATTGCACCCCAAAATACATTCTGTTGCTTCTCCTGAGTACGGGGATACCACATGTGTGAGACATTTTGGGAGCCTAGCCGCGTACAGGACCCTGAAAACCAAGCACCGCCTTCAGGATTTCTATGGGTGTAAATTTTTGATTTCACTCCTCACTGCCTATCACAGTTTCGGAGGCCATGGAATGCCCAGATGGCAAAAAAAAAAACCAAATGACCCCATTTTGGAAAGTAGACACCCCAAGCTATTTGCTGAGAGGTATGTTGAGTATTTTGCAGATCTCGCTTTTTGTCACAAAGTTTTAAAAATTGAAAAAAGAAAAAAAAAATATATATGTCTTTCTTCATTTTCAAAAACAAATGAGAGCTGTAAAATACTCACCATGCCTCTCGGCAAATAGCTTGGGGTGTCTACTTTCCAAAATGGGGTCATTTGTGGGGGTTTTGGGCTATCTTGGCATTTTATGGCCTTCAAAACTTTGATAGGTAGTGAGGAGTGAAATCAAAAATTTATGCCCTTAGAAACCTTGAAGGCGGTGCTTGATTTTTGGGGTCCCGTACGCGGCTAGGCTCCCAAAAAGTCCCACACATGTGGTATCCCCGTACTCAGGAGAAGCAGCAGAATGTATTTTGGGGTGTAATTTCACATATGCCCATGGCATGTGTGAGCAATATATCATTTAGTGACAACTTTGTGCAAAAAAAACAAAGTTTGTCATATTCCCGCAACTTGTGGCAAAATATAAAATATTCCATGGACTGAACATGCCTCTCAGTAAATAGCTTGGGTTGTCTACTTTCCAAAATGGGGTCATTTGGGGTGGTTTTGTGCTATTTTGGCATTTTATGGCCTTCGAAACTGTGATAGGTAGTGAGGAGTGAAATCAAAAATTTGCGCCCTTAGAAATCCTGAAGGCGGTGCTTGGTTTCCGGGGTCCCGTACGTGGCTAGGCTCCTAAAAAGTCCCACACATGTGGTATCCCCGTACTCAGGAGAAGCAGCAGAATGTATTTTGGGGTGCAATTCCACATATAACCATGGCATGTGTGAGCAATATATCATTTAGTGACAACTTTTTGTAATTTTTTATTTTTTTTGGTCATTATTCAATCACTTGAGACAAAAAAAAATATTCAATGGGCTCAACATGCCTCTCAGCAATTTCCTTGGGGTGTCTACTTTCCAAAATGGGGTCATTTGGGGGGGGTTTTGTACTGCCCTGCCATTTTAGCACCTCAAGAAATGAGATAGGCAGTCATAAATTAAAAGCTGTGTAAATTCCAGAAAATGTACCCTAGTTTGTAGACGCTATAACTTTTGCGCAAACCAATAAATATACGCTTATTGACATTTTTTTTACTAAAGACATGTGGCTGAATACATTTTGGCCTAAATGTATGACTACAATTGAGTTATTCGATTTTTCTTATAACAAAAAGTAGAAAATATCTTTTTTTTTCAAAATTTTCGGTCTTTTTCCGTTTATCTCGCAAAAAATAAAAATCGCAGAGGCAATCAAATACCATTAAAAGAAAGCTCTATTTGTGGGAAGAAAAGGATGCAAATTTCGCTTGGGTACAACATTGCATGTCCGCACAATTTACAGTTAAAGCAGCGCAGTGCAAAATTCTGAATTCACCTCTGGTCCTTTAGCTACCAAATGGTCCGGGGCTTAAGTGGTTAAAGGGCCCGTTTTTTTTTTTTGGTGACCACAGGAGGGGGGGGGCGGCGCCCGGGCGCCCCTATGGACGGGCCGCCACTGCTGAGAATGTCTTTAGTCTGCGGTAGCTAGCCTCTACATGTACCGTGCTTGTCCTCTGGCACTTTGTCAGCAGATCAGAAAGGGCGTTTATTAATTCTGGTGCTATGGTAGTGACCGGTGCTGCCGGGGGCGTCGCCCTTTCTCTTCTTTTAGGTGAGACACGGGGTGTCCCTTGTGGTGATCCCGTTGGGGATGACTCTGTCTTAATGGTTATTGCGTGCGCCAACTTATAAGTTCTATTGTCTGGCGTGCGCACACATTTGCGCTTAAAGGTTTCCGGCATTCCGTCCCACCACTCTATCAGCGCATACTGGTATGAGATGTTTGGGTCTGACTTCATGTCCATCACCCACGGTGTATGATCTGGGGACAGTGACACCACAAGTTTCTCTACCGTCTCTGTTGACCATTCCTCTCCTGGAAGGCTGATGACCACCGACTGTTCTGGTTCTGTCTTAGCTGCCTCGCACCACACTCTAACCTCTGACGGGTCCATGCCGGTACTTTTGGCGTGTTCACCTGCTGTATCAGGATCCCGGACTCGGAGCCCCCACGTGTAGCGCTACCCCCAGTTAAGAGAGCCGCTGGTTTGATTTTGGGCCCTGAGTACAGCTCCACCAACCCCCGGCAATCTTGTCTAGTCTCCTATGGCACAGTTAGTCTAGGGATTCTACTTGAATCACAATCAAACTGTATTGCAAGGGTAACCTCTTTGGCCTGAAACAACACACTGATGCGAGAGATCAAATATAACAGTTTTACTTGTGTCTTAGAAGGCATAAACAGAACATAACACATACAACTTGCTTACAGAGCCCTGCAGCATTTGGTATAGCACACAATAATGGCGCAGCGCGGTAATCCACCACGCGCAGCTATTATGGTGTACGCGCCCTATGGCGCACTAAACAATGGTCTATCTCCCCTCCCTGGTCAGGCCTGACACAGAATAAATCTCAGTCTTTTCTAAAGGGGTTTCTTCGCATGCAAACTTTCGGTGGTGCACTTGATGAACAGTATTTTGTAATCCACAAGGTAGGCAGTCAAAAGGAACACTATACTGGAGACCCTTTAACCCTTTCCTGCTACTGGTCTCCAGTGGAACAGCAAACAAACGATCGGTGGGCCAAGGCAGTCTATAGGCCTAAACACGGTACAGTCTATTGGACTGAGCAAGTGCTCGCTCACCCCTCTGGACGCGATCCCAGTCCGGGACTTCCACCTGCTGTGTCTCCGCACACAGCATCCGCCACGATCGGGTCCCCGATCCAACTGATGTCCTCACTCGACAAGTCAGATGCCACCCAGGCTCCGCAGTGGGGTGGAAGGCTCTCCAGAAGTCGCGCAAGGCCCCAGGCTTCAGGCCTTGCACTGCAGCAGATCCGCACAGGAAGAAACTGTTGCTTGCAGCGTGGTGTCCCAAAGAGGCCGAGCTCTGCCTCGCCTCCTTCTTAAATAGCCCCTCCCATGAGTCTCTGCGGTGGCCAATTGCACTCTGGGTGCCGAACGAGGTTCTGGGTAACGTAGTCCCGGGGCCTTAAAGGAGACCCCACTACACTTATATATAAGTGTTTGTGTGTATATATATATATATATATATATATATATATAGTGTGAGGGGGTTAACTCGGTAGCGGGTGTGTGTGACCCCCTGGTTGGGCTCCCCACACAAAAACAGGGCCAGCAGACGGAGGTTGTGGTTTTCAAAATCAAAAGGTGCGGTTTATTTCTCTATGTACAGTGACAAAAACACAGCAAAGCCAAAAAGAAACAAACAAAATAAATCCTGGTCAGTTTGACCTCTGACTAAACATGCAGGTTTCCTAAACTAACAACTGGGATCAGCCTGGTGCTGTCCTAGTCCCTAAGTCCCTGGTTTAGTAAAAGTCCAAACAAATAGCCACACAGGCTTTGCCTCACCGCACAGGGGTTCACTCTCCCTAGACAGTCCACACAGGTCTGGTTCCAGGCATGAGCTAACATCTAATGAATCTGGGCTTTCTTATAGAGGCCTAAATGAGCTGACAAGGTTCAGCTGGTCTCATCAACTCCCTGTCTGCACGACGCCCAGCCCTCTCCCTAGAGGTATGAGTCATCCATGAGCCCACTAGTCTCAGCTGGGCTTATACAACTCTCCACCTAGCTGTATAAATCGGCGTAAAGCCTGAATCTGGGCGAAATATATCTACCCCCCTGGATGCAACCAGGTGACTTTACCTTCCTGCTGTCACATACCCCCCCCTCTTGTTTTAACCTCGGGGTTGGAACACCAGCAATCAGGCATTCATGTACTCGAGACAAAGCATCCACATTCCCCATTTGAACGCCAGGGCGATGCTTTACTGTGAAGTTGAATTCCTGGAGGGCCAGGAACCACCTATTCACTCTTCTATTTGTTTCCTTGTTTTGAGCCATCCACTTCAACGGAGCGTGATCCGTAACCATGTCAAAGTGCCTACCTAGCAGGTAGTACCGAAGGGAATCTAGAGCCCACTTCACCGCTAAACACTCCTTTTCAACGGTGGCGTAATTTACCTCATGGGACTTCAACTTCCTGCTGAGGTAAATGACTGGGTGCTCTTCCCCGTTCCAGACCTGGGACAATACTGCTCCTAACCCCACATCTGACGCATCACTTTGTACGACAAAGTCTTTAGAGAAGTCGGGTGAGTACAACACTGGCTGGCTACATAAGGCTTGTTTCAAGAATTGGAATGCTGCCTCAGCCTCGGGGGTCCATTTAATCATGACCGACCCTTTCCCCTTCGTCAGGTTGGTTAGGGGCACAGCCTTAGAAGCAAAGTGGGGAATGAATCGCCGATAATACCCAGCGATTCCCAGAAAGGCTCGTACCTGCTTCTTGCTGTTGGGACGTGGCCAACTCTGGATGGCCTCGACTTTGTTGAGTTGGGGTTTTATTACTCCCCTCCCAATGGTGTACCCAAGATATTTGGCCTCCTCCTGCCCAATGGTACACTTCTTGGGGTTAGCCGTAAACCCCGCTTCCCGAACAGAGTCCAGGACTGCTTGCACTTTTGGCAGATGTGAGGCCCAATCTGTGCTATGGACAATTATGTCATCCAGGTAAGCCGCAGCATACTTCCGATGGGGCCTCAGCATCTGGTCCATTTTCCGCTGGAATGTGGCCGGCGCATTCTGTAACCCGAACGGCATTCTTTTATATTGGAACGCCCCGTCTGGGGTTACAAATGCGGTTTTCTCTTTGGCCGACTTGGCCAGGGGGATTTGCCAATACCCTTTTGTGAGGTCAAGAGTCGTCATGTATCGGGCTGTTCCCAGCCGGTCGATCAACTCATCTATACGTGGCATGGGGTAGGTGTCAAATTTTGTAACTTTGTTCAACTGACGAAAATCGTTACAAAATCGCCAGCTCCCATCCGGTTTAGGCACCAACACAATGGGACTAGACCAATCACTTTGGGACTCCTCTATCACCCCTAAGTTCAGCATTTTCTGTACTTCCTCCCGTATTGCCTCCCGTCGGGCCTCTGGGATCCGATAGGGTTTTAACTTCACCCTTTCACCGGGCGGGGTAATAATATCATGCTCTACCCCAGATGTTTGTCCCGGCAGCTCAGAGAACACCTCCTTGTTGCGAAGCACAAACTCCTTAACCTCCTGTTGTTGGGGTTGTGACAAGGTGGCTGCTATTCCAACCTCCGGAATCACGCAACCAGTTTGAGCTAGTGACCAAGTTTCTGCGACTAGGGACTCTCTATCCCTCCAGGCTTTCAACAGATTAACGTGATAGATCTGTTCGGGCTTTCGCCTTCCTGGTTGTCTGACCTTGTAATTCACTTCGCTCACTTTTTCCATTATCTCGTAGGGGCCTTGCCATTTGGCAAGGAATTTACTTTCAACCGTAGGGACAAGTACCAATATCCTATCCCCCGGGGAAAAGGTACGGGTCTTTGCTCCACGGTTGTACACTCTCTGCTGTGCCAACTGCGCTTGGGCCAAATGTTCCTTCACGATGGGCATTACCTGTGCAATTCGATCTTGCATCAGGGCGACATGCTCAATCACACTCCTGTGGGGAGAACTCTCACTTTCCCAAGTTTCCTTGGCAATATCCAACAGCCCTCTTGGGTGTCTCCCATACAGTAACTCAAAGGGGGAGAATCCCGTAGAGGATTGGGGCACCTCCCTAATAGCAAACATCAAATAAGGAAGTAGACAGTCCCAATCCTTTCCATCTCTATCCACCACTTTCTTCAACATTTGTTTTAGGGTTTTGTTGAATCTTTCAACCAGCCCATCGGTTTGGGGGTGATACACAGATGTACGCAATTGCGTCACTTTGAGCAATTTACACAGCTCTTTCATAACCCGGGACATAAAGGGTGTACCTTGGTCCGTAAGCAGTTCTTTACAAATACCCACCCGGCTAAAAACAAGAGATAGCTCTTTGGCTATGGTTTTGGCCGAGGTATTTCTGAGAGGGATCGCTTCTGGATAATGGGTGGCATAGTCCATTATAACCAATATGTACTGGTGCCCCCTAGCGGACTTGATTATAGGACCTACCAAATCCATTGCGATTCTCTCAAACGGGACCTCAATGATGGGTAGAGGGACCAGCGGGCTACGGAAATGTGGCATCGGGGCCGACCTCTGACACACAGGGCAGGAGGAACAATAATTTTCTATGTCCTTCATCACCCCAGGCCAATAGAATCTCTGTAATACCCTCTCTCGGGTTTTCTCTGTCCCCAGATGACCTCCAAGAATGTGCCCATGGGCCAACTCCAACACCAACTTCCTGTAAGGTTTGGGCACCACAAGCTGCTCAACGGTTTCTTCTGCCCTTTTTGCCACCCGATACAGTAGGTCCTTCTCTACGCTGAAGTATGGGTAAGTGCAGGTATTATCTGGGTTCACTAACTCGCCATCTATTTCCACTACGTTTTCCCGTGCCTTTATTAGGGCGGGGTCTTTTAACTGTTCTGTGGCAAAATTTTCCCTGTGAACCTCCAGATCAGAAAACTCCACAGACGGTAGGTTTTCGTCTGAGGAGGTGGGCTCCTCTCCAGTTTCTTGAGTCTCCCCTGCCAATACTGACAAGGGAAATTCTGGAGAGTCCTCACCACTCTCAGAGGAGTTCTGGCTATCACATTCCTGGTACATAGGGGCACCAGTGGGGGGCTCAGGATCATCCCACAGTTCCCAGAACTTCGGAAAATCCCTTCCCACAATGGCATCATGCGGTAATTGAGATACTAACCCCACTGGATGAGAGAGGGTACCTTTGGGGGTCTCGAAACACACTGTAGTCACTGGATACTCTCGGGTGTCCCCATGCACACAAATAACAGCTACCTTGCTATTCCCAGAGACCTCTGTTTTAACTAATTCAGCCTTTATCAGGGTCACAAGGCTACCTGAATCCAGTAATACCACAACATTTCTACCATTAATACACATTTTGCATAAATGTTTCTCAGTTCCCCGAATGGCAGTGCATGCGACTGTCGCACACAGCGACTGACGTCTGTCCATCAGAAAGTCACATTGCATGGGTTCCTCCACAACCGGGCAATTTGCTGCAATATGTCCCGCTTGCCGGCAGCGGTAGCAAACAATCCATTTGGCTGCCTCTTGAGCCCCTGACTTCCCAGGCTGTTCTCGCCAAACTTTGGGTAGAGCTCCCACCCTCTCACTCTCTCCACCCTCACCCCTTGGAATCCTCTTATCCGCCCCTGGGGATGGTCTGGTCTTAGGGTGGAAAGTCCGAGAGTCTCTGGAAGAGGCCGTCAGGTTCTCTGTAGCCAAGTATTTCTCTACACGATCCACAAGACCACCGGCCGTCTCTGGGTCTCCATGGCTTACCCACTTTTGGATGGCAGTAGGAAGAGCTCTCAAAAACCGATCCATTACAACACGTTCCACAATCTCTGGTGCGGACAAAGTCTCTGGCTGTAGCCACTTCCTGCTCAGGTGAATGAGATCATACATTTGAGACCTGGGGGGTTTTCCAAGCTGGAAAGTCCAGTTATGCACACGCTGAGCCCGGACAGCCAGGGTGACACCCAGCCTTGCCAATATTTCAGCTTTTAGCATCACATAGTCTTTTGCTTGGTCAGGCTCTAGGTCATAGTAAGCCTTCTGCGATTCACCAGTTAACAGAGGAGCCACCAGTCCAGCCCACTGCTCCTCAGGCCACTTTTCTCTTTCAGCAGTCCTTTCAAATGTGGTCAAAAATACCTCTGGATCATCCTCTCCAGTCATTTTTGTCAATAAACGACTCACCCCAAAGGACGCGGTATTAGTGGGACGGCTTTCCTCACTGGTCTGCGGACGTTGCTGCATTACTGCTTCCATTTGTTGTAGTCTCTGCTCTTGCTTCTGTAACAGGTCTATGAAGCGGGCCTCAGATTGCTGCTGGGCTTGTTGATGAGCTTGCTGCTGGGCTGCAAGGCTCCTTTGCAAACCTGCATTTGTCTGCTGTTGATTGGCATTTGCTAGAGCCAGCTGTTTCAGTATCTCCTCCATGCTGGCTTAAAAAAACTGCCACTGGTTCTCCACCAACTGTGAGGGGGTTAACTCGGTAGCGGGTGTGTGTGACCCCCTGGTTGGGCTCCCCACACAAAAACAGGGCCA
The DNA here is from genome assembly GCA_029206835.1 of Rana muscosa. Lineage (NCBI taxonomy): Eukaryota > Metazoa > Chordata > Amphibia > Anura > Ranidae > Rana > Rana muscosa. Next base: position 406,064,771 of record CM055117.1, read on the forward strand.
GCAGACGGAGGTTGTGGTTTTCAAAATCAAAAGGTGCGGTTTATTTCTCTATGTACAGTGACAAAAACACAGCAAAGCCAAAAAGAAACAAACAAAATAAATCCTGGTCAGTTTGACCTCTGACTAAACATGCAGGTTTCCTAAACTAACAACTGGGATCAGCCTGGTGCTGTCCTAGTCCCTAAGTCCCTGGTTTAGTAAAAGTCCAAACAAATAGCCACACAGGCTTTGCCTCACCGCACAGGGGTTCACTCTCCCTAGACAGTCCACACAGGTCTGGTTCCAGGCATGAGCTAACATCTAATGAATCTGGGCTTTCTTATAGAGGCCTAAATGAGCTGACAAGGTTCAGCTGGTCTCATCAACTCCCTGTCTGCACGACGCCCAGCCCTCTCCCTAGAGGTATGAGTCATCCATGAGCCCACTAGTCTCAGCTGGGCTTATACAACTCTCCACCTAGCTGTATAAATCGGCGTAAAGCCTGAATCTGGGCGAAATATATCTACCCCCCTGGATGCAACCAGGTGACTTTACCTTCCTGCTGTCACAATAGTCATGGCCGAAATTGTTGGCACCCCAGAAATTTTTCCAGAAAATCAAATATTTCTCACAGAAAAGTATTGCAGTAACACATGTTTTGCTATACACACGATTATTTAAAACAAAAAAAGGGAGGAAAAAAAACAAATTGGACATAATGTCACACAAAACTCCAAAAATGGGCTGGTCAAAATTCTTGGCACCCTTAACTTAATATTTGGTTGCACACCCTTTGGAAAAAATAACTGAAATCAGTCGCTTCCTATAACCATCAATAAGCTTCTTACACCTCTCACCTGGATTCCTCTCACCTGGAATCTTCCTTTGCAAACTGCTCCAGGTCTCTCTTATTGGAAGGGCGCCTTTTCCCAACAGCAATTTTAAGATCTCTCCACAGGTGTTCAATGGGATTTAGATCTGGACTCATTGCTGGCCACTTTAGAACTCTCCAGCGCTTTGTTGCCATCCATTTCTGGGTGCTTTTTGACATATGTTTGGGGTCATGGTCCTGCTGGAAGACCCAAGATCTCGGACGCAAACCCAGCTTTCTGACACTGGGCTCTACAGTGCGACCCAAAATCCTTTGGTAATCCTCAGATTTCATGATGCCTTGCACACATTCAAGGCACCCAGTGCCAGAGGCAGCAAAATAACCCCAAAAAATAATTGAACCTCCACCATATTTCACTGTTGGCACTGTGTTCCTTTCTTTGTAGGCCTCATTCCATTTTCGGTAAACAGTAGAATGATGTACTTTACCAAAAAGCTCTCATCTGTCCACAAGACATTTTCCCAGAAGGATTTTGTCTTACTCAAGTACATTTTGGCAAACTGTAGTCTTGCTTTTTTATGTCTCTGTGTCAGCAGTGGGGTCCTCCCGGGTCTTCTGCCATAGCGTTTCATTTCATTAAATGTCGACGGATAGTTCGCGCTGACACTGATGCTCCCTGAGCCTGCAGGACAGCTTGAATTACTTTGGAACTTGTTTGGGGCTGCTTATCCACCATCCGGACTATCCTGCGTTGCAACCTTTCATAAATTTTTCTCTTCCGTCCATGCCGAGAGAGATTAGCTACAGTGCCATGGGTTGCAAACTTCTTGATAATGTTGCGCACTGTGGACAAAGAAAAATCGAGATCTCTGGAGATGGACTTATAACCTTGAGATTGTTGATATTTTTCCACAATTTTGGTTCTCAAGTCCTCAGACAGTTCTCTTCTCCTCTTTCTGTTGTCCATGCTTGGTGTGGAACACACAGACACACAATGCAAAGACTAAGTGAACTTCTCTCCTTTTTATCTGCTTTCAGGTGTGATTTTTCTATTGCCCACACCTGTTACTTGCCCCAGGTGAGTTTAAAGGAGCATCACATGCTTGAAACAATCTTATTTATCCACAATTTTAAAAGGGTGCCAAGAATTTTGACCAGCCCATTTTTGGAGTTTTGTGTGACATTATATCCAATTTGCTTTTTTTCCTCCCTTATTTTTGTTTTGTTCCAATACACACAAAGGGAATAAACATGTGTATAGCAAAACATGTGTTACTGCAATACTTTCCTGTGAGAAATACTTGATTTTCTGGAAAAATTTCTGGGGTGCCAACAATTTCGGCCTTGACTGTATATATAGGAATTATTCTGATTGTGACTCTATAAATAAAAGTTAAATCTGCAGGAACAGATTCACAGGATGCAGTCACTGTGTTTAAAATGTCCGTTCTGACAAAATGTATTATTACATGTTGTTTTATACATAGATAAGAAAGGGGTGGTGTGAGATGTTATTAAAAACTAATGTAGCGGCCTCACCCTCTCTCTCTTCTTTAGCGGTTACTTTGGCTTCGGTCTAGGGGTACCTTGAAGGGGAGAGCGGGGTGCGCCATGGCCCATGTCCTCTAGATTACTGCATGTAGAGGTGAAGGCCAGCATCAGATTACATTCGGGCTGTGTATACGCTCAGAGCCAAGTCTGTTCTGCTGATAACCCCTCTTTGCTCCCAGTAATTGGAGTACCACACACTGAAAAAGGTCCAACACGTATTTATTCCATAACGGCAAACAAATAGTCCTTTGCGAGCAGACAGTTTGACACCCATAGAACAGTTCAGTATTGGTGGGGAGTAGGTCAAGGCACAATCCTCAAAGAAACTAAACCGTTGAAGTTTCACCAACGGTTGCTAAGCACAGTGGCTGTAAAACGTACTTTTTGGCTTCAGAGTCTCTTCCAGCGACTCTAGTGAACAGGAACTGGAGTTACCTTCGCTACGTTGCAGCCCCTGTCGGGGGGAAGACATCCCTCCAAGAGAGTTACCAGAGGCCCCGCCGTCACCAGATTAATGTTGTACCGGACTATTCGGAAGGGTTACACTCCCCGGCCTCCTCACCTCAGATACGGGTCCCAACACCTTAGGGCCCCTCGGACTCCTCCACCCTCGCGGAACCCAGTCGACGTTACTGGGTCCCAGGCCTTGGCCGTAGTACCTCACCCCAGGCGTAAGGTGCCTGGGATGGACTCCATCCCTCGCTCCGGCCAGGTCAAGGGCACCTGGGCCCGGAACTCCGGAACGCCAGCACCCAGGCTGAAGGTGCCTGGGTGCAGCCACGTCCTCCAACTCTGAACCCCGAGGTCAGGGCGCCCGCCCCTTTTATCCCCTCTCCCTTTGCGTCACAGCGGGTTCCTCACCCCGCTGTACCAGCGCCAGGAAATGACAAAAAGGAACAATCTTGCGGTGCAGGTTCAACCCAGGGCGACAACGCCACCTGCAGGCCACAGGGAACCTTGCACCACCAGAATCCTCCAAGAACCACAAAAGGGATTCTCAGATTCTCTAACAATTAGTACATCTGGGTTGAATAACCCAGATGCTCCCCCCCCCAAATTTAAATGCCCGCTACACTAACAAATAGAAATATATTATTAAAAGCTAGCAAATAGAGCAATTGCAAAAGTAAAACCTTGAGAGGGGAGGTGGGAGTAGGGACTTAGAGAGCTTCTAGCAGAAGTTGTGTCTGTGTGTTAAGTGAAGGTTACAGAACACATTTCAACATTGTGAACAAAATGGAGTCTCTTGTGCTTAAATGGACAATACAGTGAAAGTCCATGTTTTCTTTTAATCTTGATATCACTAGAAAAAAAAAGCCTTTTCAAATACATTTTCCAGAACTCCATCAGTATCACCAGCAAAGCAGCTTCATTATTATCATATTAAAGAAGAAGAGAATGTGCGCTGCATTTCGACATTTCATAATTTGCCGGGTCACGATTGTTAATTCTCCATTACGAACGCTAGTTTACAAGACTGACCGCTTCCGGCTCATCCTTGCTTCTGAGCATGCGTGCTTGTACTTTGGACTTTTGTGTGACGGACTTGTGTACAGACGATAATCAGACAACAGACCGTTGTCTGTCGAAAATTTACAAGCCTGCCATCCAACATTTGTTGGCCGAAAGTTTGAAACAATTGTCTGAAGGAGCGTACTAACGGTCGGATTTTAGCACAACAGTCTATTATCACTCAATCCCCTGCCAACAATCGGATTGTGTGTACAAGGCTTAAGACCCCATGCACACTATTAGATTTTCTGCAGATTTTTGTCTTCAGATTTACCAAAACATGTAGTGCAAGGGCCTGCCTGATTGCATACAAATTGAAACTCTTAGACCCCTTTCACACTGGGTCGGTTTGCAGGCGCTACAGCGCTAAAAATAGCGCCTGCAAGCCGACCTGAAACAGCCGCTGCTGTCTCTCCAGTGTGAAAGCCCAGAGGGCCTTCATACTGGAGCGGTGCGCTAGCAGGACGGTAAAGAAAAGTCCTGCTAGCAGTGGCGTCACTAGGGTTGGTGTCACCCAGTGCGGTAAAATATGGTGTCACCCCCCCCCCCCCCGTCTAGGCTGCCCAGCACCATGCAGGCAGCACACAGTCACGGGGCGCACCCCAAACCAGCCCCTGTAAATGATAGTTTAGGGCGGTATAGTGGCAGGTTAGGGTAGTATAGGGTGGTATAGTGGCAGGTTGGGGTGGTATATGGCAGGTTAGGGTGTTACAGGGCAGGTTAAGGCGGTATGGAGCAGGTTGGGGTGGTATAGGGAAAGTTAGGGTGGTACAGGAAAATTAGGGTGGGAAAGGGCATGTTGGGGTGGTATAGGACTGGTTGGGGTGGTATAGGGCAGGTTGGGGTAGCATGGGGCAAGATGGGGTGGTATACGGCAGGCTGGGGTGGCACAGGGCAGGCTGGTGTGGTACAGGGCAGGCTGGTGTGGCACAGGGCAGGCTGGGGTGGTATAGGGCAGGCTGGGGGGGTATGGGGCAGGCTGGGGTGGCACAGGGCAGGCTGGGGGGTATGGGGCAGGCTGGGGTGGCACAGGGAAGGCTGGGGTGATATAGGGCAGGCTGGGGTGGCACAGGGCAGGCTGGCATGGCACAGGGCAGACTGGGGTGGTATACAGCAGGCTGGGGTGGTATGGGGCAGCACAGGGCAGGCTGGGGTGGTACAGGGCAGGCTGGCATGGCACAGGGCAGGCTGCGGGGGTATGGGGCAGGCTGGGGTGGCACAGGGCTGGCTGGGGTTGTATACAGCAGGCTGGGGTGGCACAGGGCAGGCTGGGGTGGTACAGGGCAGGCTGGCGTTGTATACAGCAGGCTGGGGTGGTATATTAGATGTATTAGGCACAGTAGCTGAGTGTACTGGTCTGGTGGGGGGAGGGGGGCGGCTGGACACAGCTATATTATATATAGCTGTGTCTAGCAGACCACCTTGCACCCCCCCTCCCTTGTTATCAGACTAGCACAGCACAGGGCGCCAGACACTGTCTGAGAGTCCTCCCACACCAGCTCTCAGGTGGCCTGCCGGTACCATGGAAACCCCCCCACCTACACCTCACCTTGGGCTCGGCGATGGACACCAGGACACCCCCTCGCAAGCCGAGTGTCACCCTTCACTCGTTCACTTCCCTCCCGCCTGTACTTTATTCACCTCTTCCGGCCGGGAGTCTGGAGAAGAGACGGGGACAGCGTCACAGCATGCAGCCGCGCCGCCCGGGCGGTGTGAGATGTGACAGGCACACGCTCACTGGCTCAGTAGGGAGGACCCAGAGGAGGAAGTAGGAGAAGCACGCACACCAGGCGTGGCCGCGGTGCTGGAGGTGTTCTTCCAGCAGGGTGACCGGGGTCAGGCTGAAAAAAAAAATACCAGGTTTTTCCTCACCCTCGGGAGAGTCGGGATGGTGTCACCCCTCTAGCGGGTGTCACCCGGGTGCGGACCGCACCCCCCGCACCCCCCTAGCAACGCCTCTGCCTGCTAGCAGCATCTTTGGAGCGGTGAAGGAGCAGTGTGTATACCGCTCCTTCACCGCTCCTGCCCATTGAAATCAATGGGGCACGCGGCTATACCGCCGGCAAAGCGCCTCTGTAGAGGCGCTTTGCGGTGGTTCTTAACCCTTTCTCGGCTGCTAGCGGGGGGTAAAACAGCCCCACTAGCGGCCGAATAGCGCAGCAAATCCAATGGTAAAGCGCCGCTAAAAATAGCGGCTCTTAAGGTTTGACCTCATATTATATGGTTTTGGTAAATCTGAAGACAAAAATCTGCAGAAAATCTAAGAGTGGCTTAAGCAGGCCCGGACTGGCCATAGGGCATTTGCCCGGTGGGCCGGGGCCACCGGGATCAACCTCAGGGCCGCGGTCCGATGCCTGTTGATGACCGAGCCGCACAGTGGGAGGTAAGCAGTGACCTGGAGAGGGTTAACACAGGCCGCAGTCCCTGCTCACCTCCTGCTGTGCGGCCATGCCTGTGTCTCCTCTCCAGGCTCTCCTGCCCTGCCGACTATGTCATCTATCAGCAGAGCAGGGACGGGAGGAGCCGGAGATCTGTACATTAACAGCGTGAGTGCAGGGATCCGTGGCTGCTAGGCAGCATGTCGGATCCAATTAAAACAGCAATTGCTGTCTGCGCACGCGCGCTGTGGTCGGCGATAGCTAGGCAACGGGGACGCTGCTAGGGCTGGGGCCGCTGATGTCATGGAAACGTATGACGTCAGGAGACCCTGCCCACCTAGGCAGATTACGTCCATTCAAAATATCAAGGGGAGTGAAGGAGATAGTAAACGTGAGAAGTGTAAGTGCATAGAGAGAAGTGAAGCCATAAGATCGGGAGTGCATACAAGGAAAGGAGACACAGAAGGAAAACGGGGTAAACGAGAAAAGGCATACCAAGGAGTAATGGAGGACACAGGAAAGTGTAAATAGATAAAGATGAATGGCGGCAAAAAGGAGATAAAAAAGGGGGAAGAAGAGGCGAAGGAGGGAAGAAGAACGAATAGAAAAAAAAGGAGGGATATATAAAGAGAAAGAGAGAAAAAAGGAAGAAAGAAACAGAAAAAAAAAACAAAGGAGAGGAAAATTAAAGAAAAATTTAATAAAAAAAGGATAAAGATAGAGAAATGAGAATAGGATAAAAGGAAGAAATGAGTGGGAAAAGGAGACAAATTAAGAGGATATGGTGCAACTGAGAAAAATGTTGGAAAAGAAACTTAAAAAAACAAGTAAAGAAATTTACCTAAGTAAGAAAAAACTGAAAATTTATTACCAAATACTTACCGTAATTTTCCTTTCCTGCTAGACTCCATGGCAGACTACGTGTGGGTTAACCCTGCCTCCTCCCCACAGCTATAGGACCCCTTACCCATAAATTTGAGCTCACCTCTACAGACAGGTGTTCCGTAACTAGCCGACTCAAATTTTAACTCTCATATTTTTAATTCATGGGTGGGAACTCCGTCTGCCATGGAGTCTATCAGGAAAGGAAAATTACGGTAAGTATTTGGTAATAAATTTTCCGTTTTCCTGACAGACTCCATGGCAGACTACGTGTGGGAAATACCTAGCCAATCCACACGGGAGGGTATGCTGAACAAAAAATATTTTATTCTTTCCCGTCAACTGACAGGATCTTCCGACCAAAATTAACAGAGGAAAGGGAAGCAGGCTCAATACAATAATGAGACATAAATGTATTAATAGAGGACCACGAAGCTGCCTTGCATATCACTTCAGGAGCCACGTGTCGAGCCGCTGCCCATGAGGCTGCCATGCCTCTGGTGGAATGAGCTGTCACCGCCTCTGGAGGAGCCAAGCCCTTTGCCCTGTAGGCCTGTTGAATTGATTGAACGATCCAGGCCGCTATCGTTCTGGAGGAAGCCCTCTTTCCTTTGTTGCTACCAGTGTGTAACAAGAACAGGTAGTTCGAGCTTCTAAAAGATGAAGTAACTCGCATTTATTCTTTCAGAGTCTCGCCCACATCCAAGGGATGAGCATCTGCTGATTCCGGAGAATTGAAAGTAGGAAGGACTATTTCTTGATTCTCGTGAAAAACTGACGTGACTTTTGGCTTAGACCCAAGCATGGGAATAAGGACCACTCGGTCCGGGAAGAAAGTCAAAAAGGGTTCTTGACAACCCAGGAAGCTTATTTCTGAAACCCTTTTGGCTGAAGTAATGGCCACTAGAAAGGCCAGTTTGATTGATAAGTCCTTAATAGAAAGATCTTTGTTGTTGAGTGCTGAAAGAGCATCAAGGACGAGCGGAAGATCCCATTTGGGGAATCTGGGTTTCCTCTGAGGCCTGATTCTCGATGCCCCCCGAAAGAACTGTTGCCCATGATGTTCCCGAAAATGCTGATAAGGCTGATACTTGTACCCTAAGGGAACTGATCGATAAAGGCAGATCCAAGCCTGATTGGAGAAAACTCAAGATGTCTTGAACACTAGGATTTCTAGATGATTTTCCCGCAGAAGTCGTGAAGCTGACAAATCTGGCCCAGATTCTATTGTAAGTTTTGTTTGTGTTAGGCTTTCTGGAGCTCATAAGGGTAGAGATTACCCCTGAAGCACACCCAAGAGACTCTAGCCTCTCCCTCTCAAGAACCAGACCATCAGTCTCAGTATTGCTGGACAGGGGTGCAGGGTCGCCCCCTGAGAAAGAAGGTCCGGCCTGAGAGGAAGAGGCAGCGGTTCCCTGAAGCTCATCAGATTCAGGAGAGGAAACCAAGGCCTGCTCGGCCAGTATGGTGCTATTGTTATCACTTCGACTTTCTCCAACTGGAGCCGCTGTAGGAATTTTAGCATGATCGGAGTTGGCGGGAAGGCATATGCCCCGTTGAAGTCCCATTGACTCGTTAATGCATCTACTCCGAAGGCTTGACTGTACCGAGCTCGAGTGTAGTATCTGTCGATCTTGTAATTGCAGGGGGATGCAAACAGATCCACCTCTGGATCGAAATCCAACGATAGGATCCACTTGAATGTTTGTGGACACAGTGACCATTCGTTGTTGTCTAGATTGCTGCGTGACAGGAAGTCCGCTTGAATGTTCTGCTCCCCTGGAATGAAGACTGCTGTTAAGTTGAGCAAATTCTTCTGAGCCCAGGTCATGATGGGCTCAACCTCCTGGAGAAGGGCAGAGCTCCGAGTGCCCCCTTGTCTCTTCACATATGCCACAGCGGTGGTATTGTCCATTTTTAGTAGGACCGACTTCCCTTTCAGAAGGTGGGAAAAGGCTTGAAGGGCGCACCATGCCGCGCGCAGTTCCAGAATGTTCGAACCTGGAGAGTGGAGACGGGCATCCCATTTGCCCTGAGCCAGTTCTGCCCCACAATGTGCCCCCAGCCCGCATTGCTGGCATCGGATGTAACAGTCACCCAATAGATGGGAGCAAGGGAGTGGCAAGTTGACAAGTTCTTGGTTTGAAGCCACCAGAGGAGACTGTTGCTCATTGACTGTGTTATCCAGATCAACTGATTGAGATCGTTTGTCTTCCATTGCTGGAGAAATCCGGATTGAAAAGGACGAAGCCTCCACATCGCCCATTTGACCATGGGGGATGTGGCCACCATCGTGCTGATTATCTTCAGGCACTGTGATGCCCTTAGGTGAGAGTAGTCTAGGGCTAAGGAGATTCTTTCCCGAATGATCGGTATTTTTTCTTCTGGAAGAGAGATGGTACTCTCTATGGTGTCGAACTGGGCTCCTAGATAGACTAAGCGCTGGGTCGGTTCTAGCTGACTCTTCTCCCAGTTTAGGAGCCATCCGAACTCCAACAGTGTAGAGATCACCTGATCTTTGTGGATCAGCAGCTGCTGCTTGTCTTGGGACAGTACTAGTAGATCGTCCAGATAATGATACAGACGCACACCCTGTACTCTGATAAGGGACACAACTGCTAACAGCACCTTGGAAAATACTTTTGGAGAAGTCGTTAGCCCGAATGGAAGACAAATAAATTGTAAGTGCTCTTATTCGACCTGGAACCGCAGATATTTGTGAAAATTTTCCGCCACGGGGACATGAAAATACACGTCCTTTAGATCTATTGAGATCAACCAGTCGCCTGGTTGAACTACTTTTTGGATGGTTGAGAGTGACTCCATCTTGAATTTCTCGTGCTTTATGTACCTGTTCAGGAAAGTGAGATCTATAACTGGACGCCAAGAGCCGTTCTTCTTTTGTACTAGGAAGAGGGGGGAGTATACCCCCTGGAATTCCTTGTCCTTTGGGACGGGCACCACTGCTCCTTGATCTTTCAGGACATTCACATATGAAAGAAGAATTTGTTGTTTTTCTTCTGACCGAGGTAGTGAGGTTTGCATTGGTCTGCACGGAGGGATCTTGGTGAAGGACCATGTGTGACCTGTTGAGACTGTTTTGATTGTCCAATAGTCTGAGATCGAGGCCACCCAGACGTGCCGGAACAGACGTAGGCGAGCCCCCGCCTGGGCGGTCCCAATCTCAAAAAGACTTGGTTGGTTCACACCCACCAGGCGTCTGTTTCTTGCCAGACTTTTGAAAGGAAGATTGGCCTCTATTCCAGTTCCAGCTTCTCCTAAAATCCCGTCCGGGTCTATAGGAGCATGCCTCCCTCGAATGCTCTGTACTGCGTCTCTGTTGAGGTTTTCTCTGGTTAAACGGGCGCCTGTCCTGGGGAAGAAAACCCGACTTTCCGCCTGTAGCTTTTGAAATGGCGTTGTCAAGTTTGTTCCCAAACAATAAAGTCCCTTCAAAGGGAATTTTGCACCACGCCTGCTTGGAGGCTGGATCACCAAGCCAGGGGCGTAACCACAGTGCTCGTTTGGCCGTGACCGAGGACAACATTGATCTGGCCAGTAAGCGGATGAGGTCAATTGAAGCTTCCCCCAAGAAGGCGATTGCCATTTTAAGTTCTTGCACTGCTGAACTTTGAGCCAGTTCTTCCGAGACACCTTTCAGAACAGAGTCTACATTTTCCACCCAGGCCTCCATTGCTTTGGAGGTAACTGCAAGGGCTAAAGCTGGTTTGCAGGCCGTTCCGGTCAGGCTATATATTCTTTTGAGGTCCTGGTCGATCTTTCGATCCAGAGCATCTTTAAATGATACAGTGTCATCTAGCGGGTGGGTGACATGCTTCGCTAGGCGCATTACTGCTGCATCTACCAGGGGAGCATTTTCCAAATGCTTAACGTCCTCAGATTTAAAGGGATACAGTCTAGAGGTTTTGCTTAGCATAGAAACCTTCTTATCTCCTTTGTTCCATTCTTCCTCAAACACTCCTTTCAGCTCAGAGGGAAGTGGGAAATTGGAGCGTTCTTTCCCCAGTTGCTTAAACAGTTTCCTTTGTTTTTCTGGGGGGCAGTGGTATCCTCCAGCTTCAAAGTTTCCTTCACTGCCTTGATCAGTGGAGAGACTAAAGCGTAGTCGAATCCCACCGTAGAATCATCTCCCTCCATCTCGTCTTGCGAGGAATAATGGGAGGAATCATGGGGCTTGAATTGGCCGGGATCCTCCTGGGCCTCGTCAGCCAAGGAGCCAGACAAGGTGGTGGACTGGCTCCTCGTGTGGGGGGCAACTATTTCTTTCATAGATTGCTGTACCACACGTTTCACAAGAGACTCAAGGTTTTGTTTTTCGGTCTCTTTCTCACCAACCGCTCGGGCATAACATGGGTCGCATAGCGATTTGCCCTCCGGGATTCTGGTCTTACATCCCCAACAGGCTCTGTGGTCAGAGCGATCATCGCGGTGGTGGTGGCGGTGACTAGAGGAGGAATGGGAACGTCTCCTATGTCTAGAGGGGGTATGTGAACGTCCCCTATGATGATGGGTCCTAGACGTAGTGTCGCGTCTGGACCTGGATGATGAGTGATGATGCTGATGCGGCCTGGCAAGGTCCCTGTCTTGTGACTGATGAACTGAAGTAGCCAGGCTGTAAGAGATAATACAGACAAAGGGAGGGGGAGGAAGGTGGGCAGGATGTAACCGTTAGCAACCACCAGACAGGCACAAAAGACACCAACCCCCTACCCTCTCCGCACATACCTTGTGTGGGAGGGCTGGCCACACAGCGGTGAAGAAGAGTCCATGATGAGGAAAGACAAACGCAAAACTCTGAGACTACCTAGGACAAAAAGTAAGCAACACAAAAAAAAAGAAAACATTTTTTTTTTTTTTTAAACTGTCTCTTTAAGAGACACTTGCATGACTGCCTAAAAAATGTTGCCTACCTTGTCCCAGCAGAACCGAGCTCCGGGATGCTGCCGTCAAAGCCCACAGGTTATCCCACCTGTACATGGCTCCTCAGCGGTTTAAATTCCCCGCTGTAGTGACGTCACGGCCGGTCCCGCTGCGCGCATGCGCCGAGGGGACCGGCCCACTGCGCCTGTGCGGCCCCTGACCCTGCCTCTGTACCGCGCATGCGCGAAAACCAAGCCTCGGTTTCACCATGGCTCTGCGCATGCGCAGACGTACGGCGGACAGGGAGGCAGGAAGTAAAGTGGCGTCCTGGAACGCAGAAGCGTTCCACATACGGCGCAAAACAAAAACAAAGATGCACAAAAGGGAGGGACACAGACAAGATGACACACAAAAACGGTCTGCCAAGGAGGTAATGAAGAAGTCTTCAGACCTTGCCAGCCAGTCCTACGTCCATCCTGGTACACTGGGCCACATCCCTTCCACCATAGGGGTATTAACTGCCCGAAGACCACTCGCCCGCTCATAGCTGGGCCCTGGGTGCACCGCACAACTGGTACCTGATCCGACGGACATCCTGGACTGCACCTGAATTGCATGATGAAGGGTCCATGTGAGGAGGACAGAAAAGGAACACCTGTCTGTAGAGGTGAGCTCAAATTTATGGGTAAGGGGTCCTATAGCTGTGGAGAGGAGGCGGGGTTAACCCACACGTAGTCTGCCATGGAGTCTGTCAGGAAAAAATAATAATAAAGTGTGAAAAAAATATATAAATAAAAATATTTATAAAAATAAAATAAAAATAATAAAAAAATAATAATAAAAATATATAAATAATAATAAAAACAAAAGGAAAAAATAAATAAATAAAAAAAGGAGAAATAAAAAATAATAATAAATAAAAGGATACAAATGAAAGAAAACGAAAAATGAGAAAACCTAAAATATTATAGCTGAAAAATTAAGAGAACAAAGCCTGGGTGCAGAAGGACCTAATCAATGGTAATACAGGTTCAATATATATATATATATATATATATATATATATATATATATATATGTAGCACTACCCCCGTAGGAGCTGCTGGTTTATTTTGGGTCTGCGATTACCTTACTGTTCACCATATTCGCCATAGGGGTCCCATCGGAGAGTTATTCACAAATGTCCGCACCAACACTTAGGGGCTAATTTACAAAACGTTTGCGGAGGGGGGCGCTCTCTCGTCCCCCCCCCTCTTTTCCTGCGGCCTGCCAGGTTGCGTGCTCGGATAAGGGTCTGGTGTGGATTTTTGGGGGGACTTCACGCCATTTTTTTTTTAAATTTGGGGTGGAGTTCCCCTTAAAATCCATACCAGATCTGAAGGGCCTGGTATGGATATTTGGGGGAACCGCACACATTTTTTTTTTAAATTTGTGGCAGAGTTCCCCTTAATATCCATTCCAGACCTGAAGGGCCTGGTAATGGAATTTGGGGGGACCCCCACGCTTTATTTTTTTGTTATCAAAGACTTTCAATTACTTTTATCTGTATTGATGGGAACCAGCAATTCATTACAGCCGCGAGTACTTTTTAATGACTATTATTTTACTTTAGAAATGTCATTTTGCTCTCGAACTGTTATAAACATGGAAAACATGCGCTACTTTACAGGCATACTATAGACACACCCCCCCCCCCCCCCCCGGGTATGATATTTAGGGCCAGTTCACACCGAATGCAGTGCAGTGCGTTTTTTTGATGCATGAAAAATGCTAAGAAAGTTGATCACATTAATGCCAATGGCATAGTTCACACCACTGCAGTCCGTTCCAGTGCGTTTCAGAAAGGCAAAAAAAAATTGGTCTTGCTGCATTTTTTAGGTACAGAACTGTACTGGACCGCAGTAAAAAACATCAAAAACGCGACAAAACGTACCAAAAATGCACTGGAATGCACCGAAACGCACCTAAATGTACCAAAGACGCACTGCAACACACTTGTCCTAAATGAAAAGAGGGGGAAAAAAACACTGGACTGCATCAAAAACGCATCAAAAATGCACTGGAACGTGTCAAAAACGTGCATGCAGAAAAGCACCTGGAACGCATCCAGACTGCATTTCTATGGTGTGAACTAGGGCCAGTTCACACCTTAGAAACGCAATCCGGATGCGTTACAGGTGCTTTTCTGCATGCACGTTTTTGATGCGTTCCAGTGCATTTTTGGTACGTTTTTGATGCAGTCCAGTGTTTTTTTTTCATCCCTCTTTTTTATTAACCATAGATAAGGACAAGTGTGTTCCAGTGCGTTTTAGGTGCATTTAGGTGTGTTCCTGTGCGTTTCAGTGCGTTTATGATGCGTTTTGCTGCGTTCCAGTACAGTCCAGTGCAGGTAAAATGCAGCAGGTTCTACTTTTTTTGTGGAACTGGAACGCACTGGAACAAACACTGCCATTTAGAACCATATAACCAACTTTCCATGCATTTTTGATGCATAAAAAACGCAATGGACTGCATGTGGTGTGAAATGGCCCTTAAGCAATTTGGCATATTTAAAGGCACTTCTCCTTGTTGTGTTTTTGGTGTTGTCCAAATTGGTGACATTGATATATGTCCCTTAGGGCAGTGGTCATCAACCCTGTCCTCAGGGCCCACTAACAGGCCAGGTTTTATGTATTACCTTGGGTAGATGCAGACTAGAATACTACAATCACTGAGCAGCAAATTATATCACCTGTGATGTATTTCAGTTAACTTGCAAACCTGGCCTGTTAGTGGGCCCTGAGGACAGGGTTGATGACCACTGCCTTAGGGGACCTGGGCCCCCATTTTAAGGCCAATAACTAGAAGATAAGCCAGCCAAGTGGGGACTAGCAAAATTAACATGTCAGTTCCCATAGACTGCAATGGTATTTGTTGGTGGAGGGGGAGGGGTGATTGTCCCATCCCTAATTTTGTAGCATGCTGGATGATGTGCTTAATTTTAGACAGGGGGAGGGGTTATTTTCTGCTAGCTGCATTTGAGTTCTTCTGAGCATGCCCAGCCTGTTAGATTTTATTTTTTTTGGTGCTTTTTGTGTGTGAACAGCACCTGGACATTTCTGGGCATGCTCAGAGAGTGTTTTTATAGGTTAGTAATTGAAGGACATCCTTAACAGGTGTGCCCACTTTGAAGTTCAGTCTCTACATTGGGTGAACTTGCATTTTGGGTGTTCCATGGACTGTGCATGTGTTTTCAATTGCCTCATTAGCACACAAACCTATGTCATATAAGGCCTGGTTCACACTGGGGCGACAAACGCTCCGACATTGGGAGCTCATGTCGCATGACGTGTGAAAATCAATGTTTCCCTATGGGAGCCATCTTAACTGGTCCGACACATGTCGGTCCGACTTTGAGAATGCTCCCTGTACTACTTTGGTCCGACTTTGATCCGACTTCAGCCCATTGACTATCATTGAAGTCGGATCAAAGTCGGACCGCAGTCTTGCATGATCCGACTTTGGCATGCGACTTGTGCTGTACTGCTCTTGAGGGGGAACTCCACGCCAAATTTTAAATAAAAAAACGGCGTGGGTTCCCCCTCCAGGGGCATACCAGGCCCTTAGGTCTGGTCTGGATTTGAAGGGGCGCCCCTACCCCGAAAAAACGGCGTGGGGGTCCCCTCAAAATCCAAACCAGACACTTATCCGAGCACGCAACCTGGCAGGCAGCAGGGGAAGAGGGGGGGACGAGAGAGCAGCCCACCCTCCCTCCTGAACCGTACCAGGCTGCATGCCCTCAACATGGGGGGTTTGGTGCTCTGGGGCAGGGGGGCGACCTGCGGCCCCCCCACCCCAGAGCACCCTGCCCCCATGTTGATGAGGACAGGGCCTCTTCCCGACAACCCTGGCCGTTGGTTGTTGGGGTCTGCGGGCGAGGGGCTTATCGGAATCCGGGAGCCCCCTTCAATAAGGGGGCCCCCGGATCCCGGCCCCCCCACCCTATGTGAATGAGTATGGGGTAAATCGTACCCCTACCCATTCACCTGGTGGAAAAAAAATGCAATAAAAAAAACACACAGCTTTTTAAAGTATTTTATTGCACAGCTCCGGGGGTCTTCTTCCGACTTCGGGGGTCTCCGGTGTCGTCGCCGCGCTCTCCGGTTCTTTCTTCTGCCGGGCCTCCGCTAACTTCTTTTTAGCTCTTTTGCTAGCGGGGCCCGGTCTTCTCTGTCGCCTTCTTCTTCTCCCGCTCTCCGGTTCTTCTCCCGCTCTCCGGTTCTTCTCCCGCTCTCCGGTTCTTTCTTCCGCCGGGCCTCCGCTAACTTCTTTTTAGCTCTTTTGCTAACGGAGGCCCGGTCTTCTCCGTCGTCTCGTCCGGCTCTCCGTTGTCCTTCTGCCGGCCCCTCCACTAACTTCTTTAGCTCTTTTGCTAGTGGAGGAGCCGGTCTTCCCGTCGTCGCCGTCGGCGTCTTCTTCCCTCTTCTCCTCCTCGATGTTGACGCGTCGCTTCCTCCCGCTGTAATACTGGCTCTCCGCTCCGCTCCGCATTAATATAGGCTTCTCATCACGTCACAGTCACATGTTCCGGGGCACATGGCCCCGCAGCATGTGACTGTGACGTCATGGGAACATGTGACTGTGACGTCATGAGAAGCCTATATTAATGCGGAGCGGAGCGGAGAGCCAGTATTACAGCGGAAGGAAGCGACGCGTCAACATCGAGGAGGAGAAGAGGGAAGAAGACGCCGATGGCGACGACGGGAAGACCGGCTCCTCAACTAGCAAAAGAGCTAAAAAGAAGTTAGCGGAGGCCCGGCGGAAGAAAGAACCGGAGAGCAGGAGAAGAACCGGAGAGCGGGAGAAGAAGAAGGCGATGGAGAAGACCGGGCCTCCGCTAGCAAAAGAGCTAAAAAGAAGTTAGCGGAGGCCCGGCAGAAGAAAGAACCGGAGAGCGCGGCGACGACACTGGAGACCCCCGAAGTCGGAAGAAGACCCCCGGAGCTGTGCAATAAAATACTTTAAAAAGCTGTGTGGTTTTTTTATTGCAATTTTTTTCCACCAGGTGAATGGGTAGGGGTACGATGTACCCCATACTCATTCACATAGGGTGGGGGGGCCGGGATCCGGGGGCCCCCTTATTGAAGGGGGCTCCCGGATTCCGATAAGCCCCCCGCCCGCAGACCCCGACAACCAACGGCCAGGGTTGTCGGGAAGAGGCCCTGTCCTCATCAACATGGGGGCAGGGTGCTCTGGGGTGGGGGGGCCGCAGGTCGCCCCCCTGCCCCAGAGCACCAAACCCCCATGTTGAGGGCATGCGGCCTGGTACGGTTCAGGAGGGAGGGGGGCCGCTCTCTAGTCCCCCCTCTTCCCCTGCAGCCTGCCAGGTTGCGTGCTCGGATAAGGGTCTGGTTTGGATTTTGAGGGGACCCCCACGCCGTTTTTTCGGCGTATGGGCACCCCTTCAAATCTAGACCAGACCCAAGAGCCTGGTATGCCTCTGGAGGGGGAACCCATGCCGGTTTTTTATTTAAAATTTGGCCTGGAGTTCCCCCTCAAGATTCATACCAAACACTGCCTGCTATTGGCGGGGATCCAAGTCGGATCCCCGTTCATTGAAAGTCGGACATATGTCGGCTTCATGTCGCAGGGCAAAGTCGGATCCAAACTAGGACAGATGTCGTGTCGCACTAGTGTGAACCCAGCCTTAAGCTCACAGATAGCATTCTCTACCTTGCCCTGAAAAGAGGCGTGTGTGCGCGTGTCCGTCTCCGTGTCTGGAAAAATGTACATTTTGGTGTCCTTATCGAGTTTGTAACACATGTATTTTATTTATGTCTTTGCAAAACAGATGTTTGGTTTACTTTTGTGGATTGTATTTTTTTGTGTTTTTTATTTTTTTATTTTTATTATTCTTTGTTTTGTTGACCAATAAAATTTGATGCAAAGTTCTGAGGTTTGTTTTGCGTTTTCTTTGCAACAAATGTGACAGCTGATTGGCATGTCAAAACAACAGGTGTGATTTTGTCTACCCTGGTGCCTTCATGCTAGCATATGCATGTTTTGTGTGCTGCCATGGAAAATCACCAGGAAATGAAAAATACAGAGCGGTAAGTATTAAATTTTCCTTTTTACTGCAGTGGTTCTCAGCCTCAGTCCTCAAGTACCCCCAACAGGACATGTTTTGTGAATTTATGTTATTGAGAATTGCTGTCCAAAATACCAAACCATTGACTGCTGTGATTTAAAGCACATGTGCAAGATGAAGGAAAACCTGCAAACATGGCCTGTTGGGGGTACTTGAGAAGCACGGATTTAGAGCACTGCACTTAAAAATAGCTCAAGGCAATACAATTCTAATTGTGGGCATTTTGAGGGAAACAAAGTAAGTGTTAGAACCCCTGCTTGTGGTGTTTTTTTTGTAGGTTGGGCTTTGTGTCCCCTTTTAGTAAAATTGGCTTCACTTCCTGTCACACAGCTAAACAGGAAGTGAAGGTAAAACCCTACCAATGTCTTTTATTGGGGACACACAGATCAATCTAACTAGTGTCCCCATTAAGCAAATTGCACTCTAGCACTTTGTTGTGTACACCCCAAATCATTGGGTAGTTTGAGGTTTAGTAAAGACAAATCCACTCTGCAGTAAAAGTGTAGCTGCTGAAAATCTGAGGGATCACTGGTGATTGTAACATCCAATCATGTAAAAGCAAAGATGGTGTTTTTTTTGTTTGCTTGCATGTCCCCCTCGGATATCCAGCAAGTGCACTTGTAGTGTAAAGTAGATTTGCCTTTAGTAAATAAACCCCAAAGTCCAAAATACCTAATAATTTGGGGTGTAACCCGCAAAATGCTGGAGTGCAATGTACATAATGGGGAAAGTATTTAGATTGACCTGTGTGTCCCCAAGGAAAGACATTGGTAGAGATTTCCCCTCACTTCCTGTGTGGCTATGTGACAGCAAATGAATTATTTGGAAGGATAAAGTGGCCAAATTTGGGAGTTGTCTTCACCCTATCAGGGGTGCAGACATCCCCAAAAACTGTGTAGACTTGTAATCCCTCTGCACTCTATCCCCAAGCAAAAATAAGAAAGGATTTCATTTAGTTTAACTTTGCAAAGACACATTCCTAAGTTGAATTGTGATGAATGTCAATAGCCCATTTAGACCCTCTTTAACCACTTAAGCCCCGGACCATTTGGTAGCTAAAGGACCAAAGGTGATTTCAGAATTTTGCACTGCGCTGCTTTAACTGTAAATTGTGCGGACATACAATGTTGTACCGAAACGAAATTTGCGTCCTTTTCTTCCCACAAATAGAGCTTTCTTTTAATGGCATTTGATTGCCTCTGCGATTTTAATTTTTTGCGATATAAACGGAAAAAGACCAAAAATTTTGAAAAAAAATGATATTTTCTAATTTTTGTTATAAGAAAAATCGAATAAACTCAATTTTAGTCATACATTTAGGCCAAAATGTATTCAGCCACATGTCTTTAGTAAAAAAAAATGTCAATAAGCGTATATTTATTGGTTTGCGCAAAAGTTATAGCGTTTACAAACTAGGGTACATTTTCTGGAATTTACACAGCTTTAAATTTATGACTTATAAGGAAGAACTAAGGCTGCGCAACTGAATACAAAAAGTAAAAAACCAAAATTATGTTATAAAAACACAATATGATATCATTTGTATATGACGTGAATAAACAATATAACTTATGGAATAAAGGATATTGTTCTATGTACGTCTCTGGGTGATAGATGGTACTTAAACTGTATTTCTTGATATTGACATGCAAAAAAATTCAAAGATAGTCCATAAGTAACAAAAAGTCCCCAGAAGGAAGAAATAAAGGATTCCAAAACTCTTCAAAACTGCATAAGTGACTTCAAAAATGAAACACCATAGAAGGAGTGATGATATGACAGGAGAGAAATCCACCACCTTGTCCCTTTCAGGCTGCTTACCAGAAATTTTGATCCCTGAAAGAGATCAATCTGAATAGGTGGCTGTTATCCCCGCAAGGGCTCTAATTGGCTCTCTCTGTGCTCTCTGTTCGTCTAGGTTCCAGTCTGTTAGTCCACCAGGCAGCTCCGTGAGTCACATTTAGGGTAAAAGAGAAAACCCCATAGCGTAATCCAGTATATAAAAACTGTGACAGCAGGAAGGTAAAGTCACCTGGTTGCATCCAGGGGGGTAGATATATTTCGCCCAGATTCAGGCTTTACGCCGACTTATACAACTAGGTGGAGAGTTGTATAAGGCTAGTGGGCTCATGGATGACTCATACCTCTAGGGAGAGGGCTGGGCGTCGTGCAGACAGGGAGTTGATGAGACCAGCTGAAGCTTGTCAGCTCATTTAGGCCTCTATAAGAACTCCCAGCTTCATTAGATGTTAGCTCATGCCTGGAACCAGACCTGTGTGGACTGTCTAGGGAGAGTGAACCCCTGTGCGGTGAGACAAAGCCTGTGTGGCTATTTGCTTGGACATTTAAAACCAGGGACTTAGGGACTAGGACAGCACTAGGCTGATCCCAGTTGTTAGTTAGGAAACCTGTATGTTTAGTCAGAGGTCAACTTGACCAGGATTTATTTTGGTTATGTTTCTTTTGCTTTGCTGTGTTTTGTCACTGTAAATAGAAAATAAACCGCACCTTTTTGATTTTGAAAACCACAACCTCCGTTTGCTGGGCCTGTTTTGTGTGGGGAGCCCATCCCGGGGGTCACACACACCCGCTGCCGAGCTAACACCCTCACAGTTGGTGGAGAACCAGTGGCAGTTTTTTTTTTAAGCCAGCATGGAGGAGATACTGAAGCAGCTGGCTCTAGCAAATGCCAATCAACAGCAGACAAATGCAGGTTTGCAAAAGAGCCTTGCAGCTCAACAACAGAACTTCGCAGCCCAGCAGCAAGCTCATCAACAGAGCCTTGCAGCCCAGCAGCAGACAAACGCAACTTTGCAACAGAGTCTGGAGGCTCAGCAACGAGCCCAGCAGCAATCTGAGGCCCGCTTCATAGACCTGTTGCAGAAGCAAGAGCAGAGACTACAACAACAGATGGAAGCAGTAATGCAGCAACGTCCGCAGACCAGTGAGGAAAGCCGTCCCACTAATACCGCGTCCTTTGGGGTGAGTCGTTTATTGACAAAAATGACTGGAGAGGATGATCCAGAGGTATTTTTGACCACATTTGAAAGGACCGCTGAAAGAGAAAAGTGGCCTGAGGAGCAGTGGGCTGGACTGGTGGCTCCTCTGTTAACTGGTGAATCGCAGAAAGCTTACTATGACCTAGAGCCTAACCAAGTAAAAGACTATGTGATGCTAAAAGCTGAAATATTGGCAAGGCTGGGTGTCACCCAGGCTGTCCGGGCTCAGCGTGTGCATAACTGGACTTTCCAGCTTGGAAAACCCCCCAGGTCTCAAATGTATGATCTCATTCACCTGAGCAGAAAGTGGCTACAGCCAGAGACTTTATCCGCACCAAAGATTGTGGAACGTGTTGTAATGGATCGGTTTTTGAGAGCTCTTCCTACTGCCATCCAAAAGTGGGTAAGCCATGGAGACCCAGAGACGGCCGATGGTCTTGTGGATCGTGTGGAGAAATACTTGGCTACAGAGAACCTGATGGCCTCTTCCAGAGACACTCGGACTTTCCACCCTAAGACCAGACCATCCCCAGGGGCGGATAAGAGGATTCCAAGGGGTGAGGGTGGAGAGAGTGAGAGGGTTGGAGCTCTACCCCAAGTTTGGCAAGAACAGCCTGGGAAATCAGCGGCTCAAGAGGCGGCAAGAAGGATCGTTTGCTACCGCTGCCGGCAAGCGGGACATATTGCAGCCAATTGCCCGGTTGTGGAGGAACCCATGCAGTGTGACTTTCTGACGGGCAGACGTCAGTCGCTGTGTGCGACAGTCGCATGCACTGCCATTCGAGGAACTGAGAAACATTTATGCAAAATGTGTGTTAATGGTAGAAATGTTGTGGTATTGCTGGATTCAGGTAGCCTTGTGACCCTGATAAAGGCTGAGTTAGTTAAAACAGAGGTCTCTGGGAATAGCAAGGTAGCTGTTATTTGTGTGCATGGGGACACCCGAGAGTATCCAGTGACTACAGTGTGTTTTGAGACCCCCAAAGGTACCCTCTCTCATCCAGTGGGCTTAGTATCTCAGTTACCGCATGACGCCATTGTGGGAAGGGATTTTCCGAAGTTCTGGGAACTGTGGGATGATCCTGAGCCCCTCACTGGTGCCCCTATGTACCAGGAATGTGATAGCCAGAACTCCCCTGAGAGTGGTGAGGACTCTCCGGAATTTCTCTTATCAGTATTGGCAGGGGAGACTCAAGAAACTGGAGAGGAGCCCACCTCCTCAGACGAAAACCTACCGTCTGTGGAGTTTTCTGATCTTGAGGTTCACAGGGAAAACTTTGCCACAGAACAGTTGAAAGACCCCGCCCTAATAAAGGCACGGGAAAACGTAGTGAAAATAGATGGCGAGTTAGTGAACCCAGATAATACCTGCACTTACCCATACTTCAGCGTAGAGAAGGACCTACTGTATCGGGTGGCAAAAAGGGCAGAAGAAACCGTTGAGCAGCTTGTGGTGCCCAAACCTTACAGGAAGTTGGTGTTGGAGTTGGCCCATGGGCACATTCTTGGAGGTCATCTGGGGACAGAGAAAACCCGAGAGAGGGTATTACAGAGATTCTATTGGCCGGGGGTGATGAAGGACGTAGAAAATTATTGTTCCTCCTGCCCTGTGTGTCAGAGGTTGGCCCCGATGCCACATTTCCGTAGCCCGCTGGTCCCTCTACCCATCATTGAGGTCCCGTTTGAGAGGATCGCCATGGATTTGGTAGGTCCTATAATCAAGTCCGCTAGGGGGCACCAGTACATATTAGTTATAATGGACTATGCCACCCGTTATCCAGAAGCGATCCCTCTCCGAAATACCTCGGCCAAAACCATAGCCAAAGAGCTATCTCTTGTTTTTAGCCGGGTGGGTATTTGTAAAGAACTGCTTACGGACCAAGGTACACCCTTTATGTCCCGGGTTATGAAAGAGCTGTGTAAAATGTTCAAAGTGACGCAATTGCGTACGTCTGTGTATCACCCCCAAACCGATGGGCTGGTTGAAAGATTCAACAAAACCCTAAAACAAATGTTGAAGAAAGTGGTGGATAGAGATGGAAAGGATTGGGACTGTTTACTTCCTTATTTGATGTTTGCTATTAGGGAGGTGCCCCAATCCTCTACGGGATTCTCCCCCTTTGAGTTACTGTATGGGAGACACCCAAGAGGGCTGTTGGATATTGCCAAGGAAACTTGGGAAAGTGAGAGTTCTCCCCACAGGAGTGTGATTGAGCATGTCGCCCTGATGCAAGATCGAATTGCACAGGTAATGCCCATCGTGAAGGAACATTTGGCCCAAGCGCAGTTGGCACAGCAGAGAGTGTACAACCGTGGAGCCAAGACCCGTACCTTTTCCCCGGGGGATAGGATATTGGTACTTGTCCCTACGGTTGAAAGTAAATTCCTTGCCAAATGGCAAGGCCCCTACGAGATAATGGAAAAAGTGAGCGAAGTGAATTACAAGGTCAGACAACCAGGAAGGCGAAAGCCCGAACAGATCTATCACGTTAATCTGTTGAAAGCCTGGAGGGATAGAGAGTCCCTAGTCGCAGACACTTGGTCACCAGCTCAAACTGGTTGCGTGATTCCTGAGGTTGGAATAGCAGCCACCTTGTCACAACCCCAACAACAGGAGGTTAAGGAGTTTGTGCTTCGCAACAAGGAGGTATTCTCTGAGCTGCCGGGACAAACATCTGGGGTAGAGCATGACATCATTACCCCGTCCGGTGAAAGGGTGAAGTTAAAACCCTATCGGATCCCAGAGGCTCGACGGGAGGCAATACGGGAGGAAGTACAGAAAATGCTGAACTTAGGGGTGATAGAGGAGTCCCAAAGTGATTGGTCTAGTCCCATCGTGTTGGTGCCTAAACCGGATGGGAGCTGGCGATTTTGTAACGATTTTCGTCAGTTGAACAAAGTTACAAAATTTGACACCTACCCCATGCCACGTATAGATGAGTTGATCGACCGGCTGGGAACAGCCCGATACATGACGACTCTTGACCTCACAAAAGGGTATTGGCAAATCCCCCTGGCCAAGTCGGCCAAAGAGAAAACCGCATTTGTAACCCCAGACGGGGCGTTCCAATATAAAAGAATGCCGTTCGGGTTACAGAATGCGCCGGCCACATTCCAGCGGAAAATGGACCAGATGCTGAGGCTCACATCTGCCAAAAGTGCAAGCAGTCCTGGACTCTGTTCGGGAAGCGGGGTTTACGGCTAACCCCAAGAAGTGTACCATTGGGCAGGAGGAGGCCAAATATCTTGGGTACACCATTGGGAGGGGAGTAATAAAACCCCAACTCAACAAAGTCAAGGCCATCCAGAGTTGGCCACGTCCCAACAGCAAGAAGCAGGTACGAGCCTTTCTGGGAATCGCTGGGTATTATCGGCGATTCATTCCCCACTTTGCTTCTAAGGCTGTGCCCCTAACCAACCTGACGAAGGGGAAAGGGTCGGTCATGATTAAATGGACCCCCGAGGCTGAGGCAGCATTTCAATTCTTGAAACAAGCCTTATGTAGCCAGCCAGTGTTGTACTCACCCGACTTCTCTAAAGACTTTGTCGTACAAAGTGATGCGTCAGATGTGGGGTTAGGAGCAGTATTGTCCCAGGTCTGGAACGGGGAAGAGCACCCAGTCATTTACCTCAGCAGGAAGTTGAAGTCCCATGAGGTAAATTACGCCACCGTTGAAAAGGAGTGTTTAGCGGTGAAGTGGGCTCTAGATTCCCTTCGGTACTACCTGCTAGGTAGGCACTTTGACATGGTTACGGATCACGCTCCGTTAAAGTGGATGGCTCAAAACAAGGAAACAAATAGAAGAGTGAATAGGTGGTTCCTGGCCCTCCAGGAATTCAACTTCACAGTAAAGCATCGCCCTGGCGTTCAAATGGGGAATGTGGATGCTTTGTCTCGAGTACATGAATGCCTGATTGCTGGTGTTCCAACCCCGAGGTTAAAACAAGAGGGGGGGGTATGTGACAGCAGGAAGGTAAAGTCACCTGGTTGCATCCAGGGGGGTAGATATATTTCGCCCAGATTCAGGCTTTACGCCGACTTATACAACTAGGTGGAGAGTTGTATAAGGCTAGTGGGCTCATGGATGACTCATACCTCTAGGGAGAGGGCTGGGCGTCGTGCAGACAGGGAGTTGATGAGACCAGCTGAAGCTTGTCAGCTCATTTAGGCCTCTATAAGAACTCCCAGCTTCATTAGATGTTAGCTCATGCCTGGAACCAGACCTGTGTGGACTGTCTAGGGAGAGTGAACCCCTGTGCGGTGAGACAAAGCCTGTGTGGCTATTTGCTTGGACATTTAAAACCAGGGACTTAGGGACTAGGACAGCACTAGGCTGATCCCAGTTGTTAGTTAGGAAACCTGTATATTTAGTCAGAGGTCAACTTGACCAGGATTTATTTTGGTTATGTTTCTTTTGCTTTGCTGTGTTTTGTCACTGTAAATAGAAAATAAACCGCACCTTTTTGATTTTGAAAACCACAACCTCCGTTTGCTGGGCCTGTTTTGTGTGGGGAGCCCATCCCGGGGGTCACACACACCCGCTGCCGAGCTAACACCCTCACAAAACGTTTATTATAATAAAAATGCACTTACAGCATGTTGAAGTAAAAACAGCAGTGGTTTAGTGTGCGACCGGCCGGCTCTCACTACCCGTTGCTTCCGGGATTCGTATCGTGGTGACGTCAGCACGCCGCTCCTCCCTACGTCGTTTCGACAAACCTGTCGTCATCCAGGGGCACGGGCGGCGTGCTGATCAACCACCATTATGTATGCTGTGAACGATAGCTGGGGACCGCCCAGAACCTAGTTCCCAGCGTTCCAGCTACGGGCGTCGCCATTTTGAAAATGGGCAAAGTGCCCTTAAGTTGCTAACCGTTTGCCTTTAATCTCCCTGTCGGATCCCACTCCGACATAGAGAAATATATGGTCACGGCCGGAATCTCCTTTCACCGTGATTGAACCCATTCAGTGAAAATACTTATTACTGTAACCGTGACACCAATAAAATCCGCCAGGGTCTGAGCTCTCGGCATCTACATTACACAAATCGCCATATTTAAAATGGGAAAAAATGCCACTAAACCACTGCTGTTTTTACTTCAACATGCTGTAAGTGCATTTTTATTATAATAAACGTTTTTATATACTGGATTACGCTATGGGGTTTTCTCTTTTACCCTAAATGTGACTCACGGAGCTGCCTGGTGGACTAACAGACTGGAACCTAGACGTACAGAGAGCACAGAGAGAGCCAATTAGAGCCCTTGGCGGGGATAACAGCCACCTATTCAGATTGATCTCTTTCAGGGATCAAAATTTCTGGTAAGCAGCCTGAAAGGGACAAGGTGGTGGATTTCTCTCCTGTCATATCATCACTCCTTCTATGGTGTTTCATTTTTGAAGTCACTTATGCAGTTTTGAAGAGTTTTGGAATCCTTTATTTCTTCCTTCTGGGGACTTTTTGTTACTTATGGACTATCTTTGAATTTTTTTGCATGTCAATATCAAGAAATACAGTTTAAGTACCATCTATCACCCAGAGACGTACATAGAACAATATCAATTATTCCATAAGTTACCGTATTTATCGGCGTATAACACGCACCGGCGTATAACACGCACCCCAAGTTTAGGAGGGAATTTAAAGGAAAAAAACTTTTAGCAGGGAAATTCAAGGAAAAAAAAAAAAAACTTACATTTAAATGCAGCATGCAGCCTTGCCCAGTGTCCATCTGCAGCCTTGCCCAGTGTCCATCTGTCCATCTGCAGCCGTGCCCAGTGTCCATCTGTCCATCTGCAGCCGTGCCCAGTGTCCATCTGTCCATCTGCAGCCTTGCCCAGTGTCCATCTGTAGCCTTGCCCAGTGTCCATCTGTCCATCTGCAGCCGTGCCCAGTGTCCATCTGTCCATCTGCAGCCGTGCCCAGTGTCCATCTGTCCATCTGCAGCCGTGCCCAGTGTTCATCTGTCCATCTGCAGCCGTGCCCAGTGTCCATCTGTCCATCTGCAGCCGTGCCCAGTGTCCATCTGTCCATCTGCAGCCGTGCCCAGTGTTCATCTGTCCATCTGCAGCCGTGCCCAGTGCCTTTGCGATCGTGTCAGTCGCGGCGGTTTTTAAAATTTGGCGCCGATTTCTGTGGAGAGGAGCGAGCGGGGCCGAGTGTACTTCGGCTGGACTCGGCTCCTCTCGCAGTTCCGCCCATCTCCACTGACTGCGCCGCTGACGGAGAAAGCCGAGTGTACTTCGCCTAGACTCGTGTCTGCTCACAGTCACAGGCAGGACTGCGAGAGGAGCCGAGACTAGGCGAAGTACACTCGGCTTTCTCCGTCAGCGGCGCAGTCAGAGATGGGCGGGACTGCGAGAGGAGCCGAGTAAAGCCGATTGTACTTCGGCTTCGGCTCCGCTCGCTCCTCTCGCTCATTTTCAGCAGGGGAATTCGGAGTATCGGCGTATAACACGCACCCACGATTTTCCCCTGATTTTAAGGGGAAAAAAGTGCGTGTTATACGCCGATAAATACGGTATATTGTTTATTCACGTCATATACAAATGATATCATATTGTGTTTTTATAACATAATTTTGGTTTTTTACTTTTTGTATTCAGTTGCGCAGCCTTAGTTCTTCCTTATATATCTGTTATTTGTGTGTGTCCCACATTTTTTGGTTGCTGCATAGATATTAAGTTATCACATACATTTTACATTTTATTTAGACAGCGCAGTATTTTCACACTTTTTATATTCCACTTTTGAGATACATACATATTGCAGCAGTCTGTCACTTTTAGGGTGATATATTGTTTTATAGATTTAAAACACTCATATACCTTTAGGGTATTTGTCACTACATTCACGTGTAAATCTTTTTTTATGTTTACACCAAGTAAGATTTAATTTCAATATCTTTATCATTCATTGGAGTAATAATGGATATCTTTGAATATCGGGCCTCGAAGGTGGTCAACACCCAAGGTGTTTTTGAGACCTTTGACACCAAGGATGGAGACTTGGGGGGGTTATTTGTCAGACTCAAAAATATGACCATTTCCGAGGTACATACCCAATGGGATATAGCTTTTTTGGAGACGTACATTAAATTAAGTATGGTTCCAAGAAGCTTACGATGGGAGGTATGTCCCCAGAAGGGTGAGGTAGAGTTGGAAAGTTGGTTCCGGTATTTTAATGATGCGGGGGTCAATTTTCTACGTTTTCTAGTCGGGAGAAAAAACAGCAAACTTACCAGACTAGACGGGGAGATAAAAACCCTTAAAGACAGTCTCCTTCCTCATAAAGAAGGGGAAGAATACAAGGAGTGAACCATTAATCTTTTAAAATTACTGGACAAGGAGGAGAAGGAACAAAAAAGTAAAAAAAGAAAGAAATATAATAGGGACTATGGGGATTACCAAGCCAATCTCGTCTTTGAATGGCAAAAGAAATTGGCTAATGAGGAGCTGGACAAACAAGAAACAAGAATGGAGGCTATTTTACAGGGAGATATTGCTCCAGATGCCTCCATAGGGGCAATACAACATTTGCCCATTAGGGAAGTCTCACACAAAACTCCTAAAAAACCAACCAATAGTAAAGTGGGGAAGAAAGGAAGGCGGGTGTCTTACCAATCACCTAAACGAACACAGGTACCCCCTAAGGGAGGACAACCTCCAAGAAATACCAGTTGGAATCAACAATATGGTGGAGGGAGGAGAGATGACCGTGATTATGGTCAACAACAATATAACAATAACCAACATCAACTTTATAGAGATCCTTCAGGATCTTGGAGAGAGACAGATAGAGGTCCATATAATAATTATGGTTATGATAGACCACCCTATCAGAGTCCCAGACGCGATGAAAGGACCTACTATGAGAGACATAGAGAAGATTGGGAGTATAACAATAGGGGAGAACCTTCCAACCGTTTTTTCCCTCTTAGAGATAGGGATGGACCTGCATATCAGAAACAAAATGAGTATGATCTGGAGGAGCAGGAGCTCACATGGTCCACTAGGGATCGGTCAAGGAGACAGAGTGGGAAAGCGCTAGAACAACATCATTGGGGTTTTCCCAAGGCCAATCAGGGCATAAAGAGGCCCATAGAAAACAAAGAGGAACAAGAGGGGGGAGGAGAGCACAATCTAAAAAAACCAAGAGCTTAACGGGTGAAGGTATTTTCAATCTTAGTTCCCAAACCCTGACGGAATCTGAAACAGCCCTTTTGAATAAGGGTTTAAAATTTGCTCCTCCTCGAAAACTCAATAAATTCGAAACATACATGGACGTACACAAGTACGTGAGGAGAATCAATATTAAAAGACATTTTGCTAGTATTCCAACACGTCAGGGGGGACTAACGTTGAACAATTATCAATACACAGGATTGTCCAATGCTTCCATCTTTAACCCTTCAGGTACCCTAGCACCATCACTGAGAGTATTTCGCGATGTGGTTTTGCATGATCTGGAATCTGTTAAAACAACCAACAAAAAAATGGAAAAGAATTTGGAGCAGGGCTTAGATACCTTGTGTAACAACAAACAACTGGTTATACGCCCAGCAGATAAAGGGGGTGGGATAGTGATCCTTAATAGGGACGACTACCTTCAGGAATTATCCAGGATAGTTGGCGATCAGGAGACCTATACCCTTTTGGTTGGAAATCCAATCCTCAAATATAAAAAGACCTTGGAGGATTTGGTAACTAGGGGTGCACAATTGGGGATTCTGAGTGAAAAAGAACAGCTTTTTCTAGTTCCTAAGGCACCAAGGGTACCTATCCTGTACTGCTTGCCTAAAATACATAAAAGTCTGACTTGCCCCCCGGGACGTCCGATAGTTAGCGGAATTGATTCCATCACATCCCGGGTGGGCAAGTACATAGACTTTTTCCTTCAACCAATAGTGTTGAAAATGCCGTCGTATCTGAAAGATACGAAACACGTAATCAATTTACTAGCAGACCAACATCCCAATGAACACACGTGGATGGTCACAGCTGATGTGACATCATTGTACACTATAATTCCCCACTCTTTGGGGTTATCAGCTGTCAAATATTATCTTAACCTCCATTCAACAACAACGGAGGAACACCAAGAATTTATTATGGAGCTTCTAGATTATGCGGCAAAACATAACTATTTTTGGTTCAGCCACAACTTTTACAAGCAGGAACGGGGGGTGGCCATGGGGGCTAAATACGCCCCCAGTTTGGCCAATCTCTTCATGGCCAAATGGGAGGAGGACGTCATCTTTAAAGACCGAAACCCACATCTCAAGTTTTGGGCTAGGTATATAGATGACGTCCTCCTCCTTTGGGATGGCACTGTTCCACAGCTGGAAGCTTTCTTTCTAGAGATCAATCAGAACGATAGAGGCATACGTTTCATGTATGAAGCTAGCCAAATGCGGATACATTTTTTGGACCTCACAATCATCAAGAATGAAGTGGGTTTCAAAACGATGTCGTATTTTAAACAAACTGACCGCAATGCCTATATACCGAGTGACAGTTGTCACAAGGACTCTTGGCTGAAGTCGGTGCCAAAAGCCAATTTGTCCGCATGCGGAGAAATTGTTCTGAAAAGTCTGATTATTTTCTCCAGGCTAACATCTTGAAAGATAGATTATTAGAAAAGGGCTATGATCAGAAAACCTTGGAAGGCATTCTAAAGGAAGTGGGGGACATAGAAAGATCATCTTTGTTAACAAATGGCCCAAAAAAGAAACCACAACAATTGTGTATACCATTTATCACGACATACTCTACACAACATTATATGATAAAAAGAATCATTCGGAAACACTGGCACCTTTTAGGGAATGACCGTATCATTAATACTTTCCTCCCAACAATCCCACAAGTGATTTTCAGGGGCGCCCCCTCCCTAAGGGATAGAGTGGCACCCAATGTGGTTGACCCTCCACCTAAGAAAGTCTCTTTTTTTCAACAACTATCAGGGTACCACCAATGTCGTCGGTGCCAGGTGTGCTCCATAAATAAAATCAGGTCCAAAAAGACGGAAGTATTTATATCTAGCAGTACCTTAAAAACGCATAAGATCGACACTTTCGTCACATGCAGTTCCACAGGCGTTGTATATCTTCTACAATGTCCCTGTGGGAAGCAATATATAGGTAGGACTAAAAGGACCATGCAAGTAAGACTTGGAGAACATTTAGCCAACATTAGGAGTGGCTTCCAATATCACTCTGTATCCAAGCATTATGACTTATACCATCAGCGCAACCCAGAGGGCACTTCCTTTATAGGAATTGATAGGTATATTCCTCATTGGAGGGGCGGTTCTCTAATCAGGGAAATTTCCCGTATGGAAATGAGCTGGATTCATAGGGTCCGCTGCTACACCCCGTACGGGCTTAATATCGACATTGATGTTAATGCATTCATCGATAATAGCTAGGTGTCATTATCATTTTTTGTATAGCAATGTGAACTGGATCTGAGCTCTCGGTACATCTCTATTCCATCATTGTTGTCATCTTCAGGGGACCCATAACACAGAGTTTAAATACTCTAGTTGTACACAGTTTCAACGATGGGGTCCATTTACCCATGCTCGTCTTGGGACGTTCATGGGGTCATTTAAGTATACATCTAATTTGTGTTTATTCCATTAATACGTTTGGGTGTGCTCTGGTGGCACTCATATGTATTTTTTTGGGATAGATACACCCATTTATAGAATCCAATAGATAGATTAAATTCGTCTAAATATCTGATTCTTAATATCTTTTTTTAAGAAATCCCTTTGTTCCATATATTTTTGTAGTTCCTTCTCCCAAACAAAAAGACATTCCACATGTGGATGGTCATGGTTTGTCACGCACTATAAATTAGTGCGTGTAATCATGAATTTGTCCACAAGATGGCGGTCACATTATATCCATCCTATATATGACACAACAGTTTTTAATAAGAATTAATTAATTTTTATAAGTCATTAATATATGTATATGTCAGGACATATGTTTTCTAAAGGGTGAATAAGGGAGTGAATCCTTGCATGTCCAAACAGTGTACAGCACTTTGGTAAGTTTAATCCATATGTGTCTGTACCTATACGATACATAAAAGTGGAATGTGCGCGCTATTTGAATGCAAGTTTCACCTTCAGGGATTCAGCTGGTCACAAATTGATCCCTTCCGTGTGTATATTTCTGATTGATGATTTAGATTATTGACGCCAGTTAGAGAATAGGTAGTAAGGGCATTTTTTCCCATTTTAAATATGGCGATTTGTGTAATGTAGATGCCGAGAGCTCAGACCCTGGCGGATTTTATTGGTGTCACGGTTACAGTAATAAGTATTTTCACTGAATGGGTTCAATCACGGTGAAAGGAGATTCCGGCCGTGACCATATATATCTCTATGTCGGAGTGGGATCCGACAGGGAGATTAAAGGCAAACGGTTAGCAACTTAAGGGCAGTTTGCCCATTTTCAAAATGGCGACGCCCGTAGCTGGAACGCTGGGAACTAGGTTCTGGGCGGTCCTCAGCTATCGTTCACAGCATACATAATGGTGGTGGATCAGCACGCCGCCCGTGCCCCTGGATGACGACAGGTTTGTCGAAACGACGTAGGGAGGAGCGGCGTGCTGACGTCACCACGATACGAATCCCGGAAGCAACGGGTAGTGAGAGCCGGCCGGCCGCAAACTAAACCACTGCTGTTTTTACTTCAACATGCTGTAAGTGCATTTTTATTATAATAAACGTTTTTATATACTGGATTACGCTATGGGGTTTTCTCTTTTACCCTAAATGTGACTCACGGAGCTGCCTGGTGGACTAACAGACTGGAACCTAGACGAACAGAGAGCACAGAGAGAGCCAATTAGAGCCCTTGGCGGGGATAACAGCCACCTATTCAGATTGATCTCTTTCAGGGATCAAAATTTCTGGTAAGCAGCCTGAAAGGGACAAGGTGGTGGATTTCTCTCCTGTCATATCATCACTCCTTCTATGGTGTTTCATTTTTGAAGTCACTTATGCAGTTTTGAAGAGTTTTGGAATCCTTTATTTCTTCCTTCTGGGGACTTTTTGTTACTTATGGACTATCTTTGAATTTTTTTGCATGTCAATATCAAGAAATACAGTTTAAGTACCATCTATCACCCAGAGACGTACATAGAACAATATCAATTATTCCATAAGTTACCGTATTTATCGGCGTATAACACGCACCGGCGTATAACACGCACCCCAAGTTTAGGAGGGAATTTAAAGGAAAAAAACTTTTAGCAGGGAAATTCAAGGAAAAAAAAAAAAAACTTACATTTAAATGCAGCATGCAGCCTTGCCCAGTGTCCATCTGCAGCCTTGCCCAGTGTCCATCTGTCCATCTGCAGCCGTGCCCAGTGTCCATCTGTCCATCTGCAGCCGTGCCCAGTGTCCATCTGTCCATCTGCAGCCTTGCCCAGTGTCCATCTGTAGCCTTGCCCAGTGTCCATCTGTCCATCTGCAGCCGTGCCCAGTGTCCATCTGTCCATCTGCAGCCGTGCCCAGTGTCCATCTGTCCATCTGCAGCCGTGCCCAGTGTTCATCTGTCCATCTGCAGCCGTGCCCAGTGTCCATCTGTCCATCTGCAGCCGTGCCCAGTGTCCATCTGTCCATCTGCAGCCGTGCCCAGTGTTCATCTGTCCATCTGCAGCCGTGCCCAGTGCCTTTGCGATCGTGTCAGTCGCGGCGGTTTTTAAAATTTGGCGCCGATTTCTGTGGAGAGGAGCGAGCGGGGCCGAGTGTACTTCGGCTGGACTCGGCTCCTCTCGCAGTTCCGCCCATCTCCACTGACTGCGCCGCTGACGGAGAAAGCCGAGTGTACTTCGCCTAGACTCGTGTCTGCTCACAGTCACAGGCAGGACTGCGAGAGGAGCCGAGACTAGGCGAAGTACACTCGGCTTTCTCCGTCAGCGGCGCAGTCAGAGATGGGCGGGACTGCGAGAGGAGCCGAGTAAAGCCGATTGTACTTCGGCTTCGGCTCCGCTCGCTCCTCTCGCTCATTTTCAGCAGGGGAATTCGGAGTATCGGCGTATAACACGCACCCACGATTTTCCCCTGATTTTAAGGGGAAAAAAGTGCGTGTTATACGCCGATAAATACGGTATATTGTTTATTCACGTCATATACAAATGATATCATATTGTGTTTTTATAACATAATTTTGGTTTTTTACTTTTTGTATTCAGTTGCGCAGCCTTAGTTCTTCCTTATATATCTGTTATTTGTGTGTGTCCCACATTTTTTGGTTGCTGCATAGATATTAAGTTATCACATACATTTTACATTTTATTTAGACAGCGCAGTATTTTCACACTTTTTATATTCCACTTTTGAGATACATACATATTGCAGCAGTCTGTCACTTTTAGGGTGATATATTGTTTTATAGATTTAAAACACTCATATACCTTTAGGGTATTTGTCACTACATTCACGTGTAAATCTTTTTTTATGTTTACACCAAGTAAGATTTAATTTCAATATCTTTATCATTCATTGGAGTAATAATGGATATCTTTGAATATCGGGCCTCGAAGGTGGTCAACACCCAAGGTGTTTTTGAGACCTTTGACACCAAGGATGGAGACTTGGGGGGGTTATTTGTCAGACTCAAAAATATGACCATTTCCGAGGTACATACCCAATGGGATATAGCTTTTTTGGAGACGTACATTAAATTAAGTATGGTTCCAAGAAGCTTACGATGGGAGGTATGTCCCCAGAAGGGTGAGGTAGAGTTGGAAAGTTGGTTCCGGTATTTTAATGATGCGGGGGTCAATTTTCTACGTTTTCTAGTCGGGAGAAAAAACAGCAAACTTACCAGACTAGACGGGGAGATAAAAACCCTTAAAGACAGTCTCCTTCCTCATAAAGAAGGGGAAGAATACAAGGAGTGAACCATTAATCTTTTAAAATTACTGGACAAGGAGGAGAAGGAACAAAAAAGTAAAAAAAGAAAGAAATATAATAGGGACTATGGGGATTACCAAGCCAATCTCGTCTTTGAATGGCAAAAGAAATTGGCTAATGAGGAGCTGGACAAACAAGAAACAAGAATGGAGGCTATTTTACAGGGAGATATTGCTCCAGATGCCTCCATAGGGGCAATACAACATTTGCCCATTAGGGAAGTCTCACACAAAACTCCTAAAAAACCAACCAATAGTAAAGTGGGGAAGAAAGGAAGGCGGGTGTCTTACCAATCACCTAAACGAACACAGGTACCCCCTAAGGGAGGACAACCTCCAAGAAATACCAGTTGGAATCAACAATATGGTGGAGGGAGGAGAGATGACCGTGATTATGGTCAACAACAATATAACAATAACCAACATCAACTTTATAGAGATCCTTCAGGATCTTGGAGAGAGACAGATAGAGGTCCATATAATAATTATGGTTATGATAGACCACCCTATCAGAGTCCCAGACGCGATGAAAGGACCTACTATGAGAGACATAGAGAAGATTGGGAGTATAACAATAGGGGAGAACCTTCCAACCGTTTTTTCCCTCTTAGAGATAGGGATGGACCTGCATATCAGAAACAAAATGAGTATGATCTGGAGGAGCAGGAGCTCACATGGTCCACTAGGGATCGGTCAAGGAGACAGAGTGGGAAAGCGCTAGAACAACATCATTGGGGTTTTCCCAAGGCCAATCAGGGCATAAAGAGGCCCATAGAAAACAAAGAGGAACAAGAGGGGGGAGGAGAGCACAATCTAAAAAAACCAAGAGCTTAACGGGTGAAGGTATTTTCAATCTTAGTTCCCAAACCCTGACGGAATCTGAAACAGCCCTTTTGAATAAGGGTTTAAAATTTGCTCCTCCTCGAAAACTCAATAAATTCGAAACATACATGGACGTACACAAGTACGTGAGGAGAATCAATATTAAAAGACATTTTGCTAGTATTCCAACACGTCAGGGGGGACTAACGTTGAACAATTATCAATACACAGGATTGTCCAATGCTTCCATCTTTAACCCTTCAGGTACCCTAGCACCATCACTGAGAGTATTTCGCGATGTGGTTTTGCATGATCTGGAATCTGTTAAAACAACCAACAAAAAAATGGAAAAGAATTTGGAGCAGGGCTTAGATACCTTGTGTAACAACAAACAACTGGTTATACGCCCAGCAGATAAAGGGGGTGGGATAGTGATCCTTAATAGGGACGACTACCTTCAGGAATTATCCAGGATAGTTGGCGATCAGGAGACCTATACCCTTTTGGTTGGAAATCCAATCCTCAAATATAAAAAGACCTTGGAGGATTTGGTAACTAGGGGTGCACAATTGGGGATTCTGAGTGAAAAAGAACAGCTTTTTCTAGTTCCTAAGGCACCAAGGGTACCTATCCTGTACTGCTTGCCTAAAATACATAAAAGTCTGACTTGCCCCCCGGGACGTCCGATAGTTAGCGGAATTGATTCCATCACATCCCGGGTGGGCAAGTACATAGACTTTTTCCTTCAACCAATAGTGTTGAAAATGCCGTCGTATCTGAAAGATACGAAACACGTAATCAATTTACTAGCAGACCAACATCCCAATGAACACACGTGGATGGTCACAGCTGATGTGACATCATTGTACACTATAATTCCCCACTCTTTGGGGTTATCAGCTGTCAAATATTATCTTAACCTCCATTCAACAACAACGGAGGAACACCAAGAATTTATTATGGAGCTTCTAGATTATGCGGCAAAACATAACTATTTTTGGTTCAGCCACAACTTTTACAAGCAGGAACGGGGGGTGGCCATGGGGGCTAAATACGCCCCCAGTTTGGCCAATCTCTTCATGGCCAAATGGGAGGAGGACGTCATCTTTAAAGACCGAAACCCACATCTCAAGTTTTGGGCTAGGTATATAGATGACGTCCTCCTCCTTTGGGATGGCACTGTTCCACAGCTGGAAGCTTTCTTTCTAGAGATCAATCAGAACGATAGAGGCATACGTTTCATGTATGAAGCTAGCCAAATGCGGATACATTTTTTGGACCTCACAATCATCAAGAATGAAGTGGGTTTCAAAACGATGTCGTATTTTAAACAAACTGACCGCAATGCCTATATACCGAGTGACAGTTGTCACAAGGACTCTTGGCTGAAGTCGGTGCCAAAAGCCAATTTGTCCGCATGCGGAGAAATTGTTCTGAAAAGTCTGATTATTTTCTCCAGGCTAACATCTTGAAAGATAGATTATTAGAAAAGGGCTATGATCAGAAAACCTTGGAAGGCATTCTAAAGGAAGTGGGGGACATAGAAAGATCATCTTTGTTAACAAATGGCCCAAAAAAGAAACCACAACAATTGTGTATACCATTTATCACGACATACTCTACACAACATTATATGATAAAAAGAATCATTCGGAAACACTGGCACCTTTTAGGGAATGACCGTATCATTAATACTTTCCTCCCAACAATCCCACAAGTGATTTTCAGGGGCGCCCCCTCCCTAAGGGATAGAGTGGCACCCAATGTGGTTGACCCTCCACCTAAGAAAGTCTCTTTTTTTCAACAACTATCGGGGTACCACCAATGTCGTCGGTGCCAGGTGTGCTCCATAAATAAAATCAGGTCCAAAAAGACGGAAGTATTTATATCTAGCAGTACCTTAAAAACGCATAAGATCGACACTTTCGTCACATGCAGTTCCACAGGCGTTGTATATCTTCTACAATGTCCCTGTGGGAAGCAATATATAGGTAGGACTAAAAGGACCATGCAAGTAAGACTTGGAGAACATTTAGCCAACATTAGGAGTGGCTTCCAATATCACTCTGTATCCAAGCATTATGACTTATACCATCAGCGCAACCCAGAGGGCACTTCCTTTATAGGAATTGATAGGTATATTCCTCATTGGAGGGGCGGTTCTCTAATCAGGGAAATTTCCTGTATGGAAATGAGCTGGATTCATAGGGTCCGCTGCTACACCCCGTACGGGCTTAATATCGACATTGATGTTAATGCATTCATCGATAATAGCTAGGTGTCATTATCATTTTTTGTATAGCAATGTGAACTGGATCTGAGCTCTCGGTACATCTCTATTCCATCATTGTTGTCATCTTCAGGGGACCCATAACACAGAGTTTAAATACTCTAGTTGTACACAGTTTCAACGATGGGGTCCATTTACCCATGCTCGTCTTGGGACGTTCATGGGGTCATTTAAGTATACATCTAATTTGTGTTTATTCCATTAATACGTTTGGGTGTGCTCTGGTGGCACTCATATGTATTTTTTTGGGATAGATACACCCATTTATAGAATCCAATAGATAGATTAAATTCGTCTAAATATCTGATTCTTAATATCTTTTTTTAAGAAATCCCTTTGTTCCATATATTTTTGTAGTTCCTTCTCCCAAACAAAAAGACATTCCACATGTGGATGGTCATGGTTTGTCACGCACTATAAATTAGTGCGTGTAATCATGAATTTGTCCACAAGATGGCGGTCACATTATATCCATCCTATATATGACACAACAGTTTTTAATAAGAATTAATTAATTTTTATAAGTCATTAATATATGTATATGTCAGGACATATGTTTTCTAAAGGGTGCATAAGGGAGTGAATCCTTGCATGTCCAAACAGTGTACAGCACTTTGGTAAGTTTAATCCATATGTGTCTGTACCTATACGATACATAAAAGTGGAATGTGCGCGCTATTTGAATGCAAGTTTCACCTTCAGGGATTCAGCTGGTCACAAATTGATCCCTTCCGTGTGTATATTTCTGATTGATGATTTAGATTATTGACGCCAGTTAGAGAATAGGTAGTAAGGGCATTTTTTCCCATTTTAAATATGGCGATTTGTGTAATGTAGATGCCGAGAGCTCAGACCCTGGCGGATTTTATTGGTGTCACGGTTACAGTAATAAGTATTTTCACTGAATGGGTTCAATCACGGTGAAAGGAGATTCCGGCCGTGACCATATATATCTCTATGTCGGAGTGGGATCCGACAGGGAGATTAAAGGCAAACGGTTAGCAACTTAAGGGCAGTTTGCCCATTTTCAAAATGGCGACGCCCGTAGCTGAAACGCTGGGAACTAGGTTCTGGGCGGTCCTCAGCTATCGTTCACAGCATACATAATGGTGGTGGATCAGCACGCCGCCCGTGCCCCTGGATGACGACAGGTTTGTCGAAACGACGTAGGGAGGAGCGGCGTGCTGACGTCACCACGATACGAATCCCGGAAGCAACGGGTAGTGAGAGCCGGCCGGCCGCAAACTAAACCACTGCTGTTTTTACTTCAACATGCTGTAAGTGCATTTTTATTATAATAAACGTTTTTATATACTGGATTACGCTATGGGGTTTTCTCTTTTACCCTAAATGTGACTCACGGAGCTGCCTGGTGGACTAACAGACTGGAACCTAGACGAACAGAGAGCACAGAGAGAGCCAATTAGAGCCCTTGGCGGGGATAACAGCCACCTATTCAGATTGATCTCTTTCAGGGATCAAAATTTCTGGTAAGCAGCCTGAAAGGGACAAGGTGGTGGATTTCTCTCCTGTCATATCATCACTCCTTCTATGGTGTTTCATTTTTGAAGTCACTTATGCAGTTTTGAAGAGTTTTGGAATCCTTTATTTCTTCCTTCTGGGGACTTTTTGTTACTTATGGACTATCTTTGAATTTTTTTGCATGTCAATATCAAGAAATACAGTTTAAGTACCATCTATCACCCAGAGACGT
The DNA here is from genome assembly GCA_029206835.1 of Rana muscosa. Classification (NCBI taxonomy): domain Eukaryota; kingdom Metazoa; phylum Chordata; class Amphibia; order Anura; family Ranidae; genus Rana; species Rana muscosa. The sequence goes on from CM055117.1 coordinate 406,104,677, forward strand.
ACATAGAACAATATCCTTTATTCCATAAGTTATATTGTTTATTCACGTCATATACAAATGATATCATATTGTGTTTTTATAACATAATTTTGGTTTTTTACTTTTTGTATTCAGTTGCGCAGCCTTAGTTCTTCCTTATATATCTGTTATTTGTGTGTGTCCCACATTTTTTGGTTGCTGCATAGATATTAAGTTATCACATACATTTTACATTTTATTTAGACAGCGCAGTATTTTCACACTTTTTAAATTTATGACTGCCTATCTCATTTCTTGAGGTGCTAAAATGGCAGGGCAGTACAAAACCCCCCCAAATGACCCCATTTTGGAAAGTAGACACCCCAAGGAAATTGCTGAGAGGCATGTTGAGCCCATTGAATATTTTTTTTTTTTGTCCCAAGTGATTGAATAATGACAAAAAAAAAAAAAAAAAAAGTTGTCACTAAATGATATATTGCTCACACATGCCATGGTTATATGTGGAATTGCACCCCAAAATACATTTTGCTGCTTCTCCTGAGTACGGGGATACCACATGTGTGGGACTTTTTAGGAGCCTAGCCGCGTACCGGACCCCGAAAACCAAGCACCGCCTTCAGGATTTCTAGGCACAAATTTTTGATTTGACTCCTCACTACCTATCACAGTTTCGAAGGCCATAAAATGCCAAAATAGCACAAAACCCCCCCAAATGACCCCATTTTGGAAAGTAGACACCCCAAGCTGTTTGCTGAGAGGCATGGTGAGTATTTTACAGCTCTCATTTGTTTTTGAAAATGAAGAAAGAACATTTTTTTTTTTTTCAATTTTCAAAACTTTGTGACAAAAAGCGAGATCTGCAAAATACTCACAATACCTCTCAGCAAATAGCTTGGGGTGTCTACTTTCCAAAATGGGGTCATTTGGGGGGGTTTTGTGTCATCTGGGCATTCCATGGCCTCCGAAACTGTGATAGGCAGTGAGAAGTGAAATCAAAAATTTACACCCTTAGAAAGCCTGAAGGCGGTGATTGGTTTTTGGGGTCCCGTACGCGGCTAGGCTCCCAAAAAGTCTCACACATGTGGTATCCCCGTACTGAGGAGAAGCAACAGAATGTATTTTGGGGTGTAATTCCACATATGCCCATGGCATGTTTGAGCAATATATCATTTAGTGACAACTTTGTGCAAAAAATAAATAAAAAAATTGTCTTTTTTCCGCAACTTGTGTCAACATATAAAATATTCCATGGACTCGACATGCCTCTCAGTATATAGCTTGGGGTGTCTACTTTCCAAAATGGGGTCATTTGGGGGGGTTTTGAACTGTTCTGGCATTTTATACACAACTTAAAGGAAGCTTACATCCACTCTTCTAACCACTTGAAGACAAAGCCCTTTTTGACACTTTTTGTTTACATGAAAACAAATTTTTTTTTGCAAGAAAATTATGTTGAACCCCCAAACATTATATATATTTTTAAAGCAAAGGCCCTACAGAATAAAATGGTGGGTGTTGCATTTTTTTTTCTACACAGTATTTGCGCAGCGATTTTTCAAACGCATTTTTGGGGGAAAAAATACACTTTTTTAATTTTAATATACTAAAACACACTATATTGCCCAAATGTTTGATGAAATAAAAAAGATGATCTTAGGCCGAGTACATAGATACCAAACACGACATGCTTTAAAATTTCGCACAAACGCGCATTGGCGACAAACTACATACATTTTTAAAAGCCTTTAAAAGCCTTTACAGGTTACCCCGTTAAATTTACAGAGGAGGTCTACTGCTAAAATTACTGCCCTCGATCTGACCTTCGTGGTGATACCTCACATGCATGGTGCAATTGCTGTTTACATATGACGCCAGACCGACGCTTGCGTTCGCCATTGCGCAAGAGCAGGGCAGGACAGGGGTGCTTTTTTTTTATTATTATTATTAATTTTGCTTTTTTATTTTATTTTTAAATTGTTCCTTCCATATTTTATTTTTTTTTATCATTTTTATTGTTATCTCAGGGAATGTAAATATCCCCTATGATAGCAATATGTAGTAACAGGTACTCTTTTTTTGAAAAAACTGGGGTCTAGACCCTAGATCTTTCCTCTGCCCTCAAAGCATCTGACCACACCAAGATCGGTGTGATAAAATGCTTACCCAATTTCCCAATGGCGCTTTTTATATCCGGGGGGGGGACATTCCCTCCCACTGCTTGTAAAAGCAGTCCAGAGGCTAATTAGCCACTAGGATTGCTTTTACATGAAAGCCGGCCGCTGGCTGAAAAGAATGATACCAAGATGATACCTAAACCCGCAGGCATCAATCTGGTATAACCATTCAAAGTCCAGCAACATACCAGTACGTTGCTGGTCCTTGTTGGACATGTATTGTAATCTTTTTTTTTCATGCAGCCAGTTGGCTGAATGAAAAAAGAGATTGATCGGGTGGGTATGCCCACCATAAGAATACCGCCCTTCATCCACCCACTTCTAATGATGGGCATACATGCACCATTTATATATGCCGAAGCATGGGGGCATCCTCCCGCAAAAAAGTTATGCCGCACACACATGGTCGGACTTTTCCACGGGCAAGCCTCCGTCGGAATTTCGACCGTATGTACGCGGCATTAGGAGCAAAATCGCTCCTCCGCCTCTGCTGCCCCAATGCTTCGGCATATTTGCTTTTTTTTTTAACTGTGGTGGTGAAATCACCTCCTTCAGCACTGGAGTCGCAGGGATCAGGCCTGTCTCTGCGAACGCTGCAGTTATGTGTGTTGTGTTTTGCAAGTGACAGTGATCGATCGATACTGCACTTGGGTGGCCTGGGCTGGACGGAGGGGCAAAACGCAGGTGCTAGCAGGTATCTGGGCTGATCCCGCTAACACTGCGTTTTTGGGAACCCTAAACTGCTGGGGACGCTAGTATAGATCTGATCAGATCAGATATTGATCTGTTCAGATACTATACCACTAAGGAGGGTGTATGCTTCACGCGTGGGTGTTAGCGTTACTGGCACTAACCTGACGCTGCCTGGGGTGTGACGCAGACCCTCTCTGACGCTAAAACCTAATTGATATCACCCGCCGGGCGATCAGGGGGTTAAACCTTTATTGGGTTATATACGGCGGGTGCCCTGACACTATAAAAAGCAAACTAACTAACCAGCGTCACCCGTAACACTTATATGATGATCACTGGTGAAAGGGTTAACTAGGGGCAATTAGGGGGTTAAAACCTTTATTAGATAATATATGGGGGTACCTGACGCTATAAAAACCTGCATCGAACCTAAAAAAAATTACTGGCTACCGATCTGCATCACCGACGCTAAGACAGCGATCAGAAAAATGATCGCTTAGCGACAGTGGTGATAGGGGGTGAAAGGGTTACCTGGGGGGCGATCAAGGGGGTTAAACCTTTATTAGATAATTTATGGGGGTACCTGACGCTATAAAAACCTGCGGCGAACCTAAAAAAAATTACTGGCTACCGATCTGCATCACCGACACTAAGACAGCGATCAGAAAAATGATCGCTTAGCGACAGTGGTGATAGGGGGTGAAAGGGTTACCTGGGGGGCGATCAAGGGGGTTAAACCTTTATTAGATCATTTATGGGGGTACCTGACGCTATAAAAACCTGCGGCGAACCTAAAAAAAAAATACTGGCTACCGATCTGCATCACCGACGCTAAGACAGCGATCAGAAAAATGATCGCTTAGCGACAGTGGTGATAGGGGGTGAAAGGGTTACCTGGGGGCGATCAAGGGGGTTAAACCTTTATTAGATAATTTATGGGGGTACCTGACGCTATAAAAACCTGCGGCGAACCTAAAAAAAATTACTGGCTACCGATCTGCATCACCGACGCTAAGACAGCGATCAGAAAAATGATCGCTTAGCGACGGCGGTGCTAGGGTTTGAAAGGGTTATCTGGGGGGTGATCAAGGGGTTAAACCTTTATTAGGGGGGGTTAAGGGGCTACGCTGGACCTAAAACTAAACTGTAGTGACACTTTTACAGTCACAAATGTCACTGATTGCAGTGATCAGTAAATAAATGGTCACTGCAATCAGTGACACTGTGACTGGGGGCTGGGGGGTGATCTGGGGGGGCCTGAGGGGGCGATTTATGTGCCTATGTGTGCTGGTGTTAGTGTAGTGTTTGTGCACTAACCTTGATGTCTTCTCTTGTACGGCGCTCGGTATATGTGAGCGCCGCACAAGAGATGACATCACTTCCTCCTGCTTCCTCTGCCTGTGTTTACATTACACAGGCAGAGGGGGCATTCTCATTCGCCGGGAGCGATCGCGGGGGGGTGGCCGGAATCGAATGGCCGCCCCCCCATCTCGGAACGCTCCCAGACAAATTCCGACCGCTCACTGTACAGAAGGGGGGTCCGATTGGACCCCCCAACTGTACAAAGGCAATCACGTACACTGTACGTGATTGTGCCTGTCCGTGCCATTGTGTTGACGTATATGTACAGTGAGCGGTCGTTAAGTGGTTAATCACTTGAGATCAGCGCTATAACTGATCGACGACCACAGCATGGTCCTCAATTGCCGGGAGTCCGTCAATAAACGTCCTCCCCTTCGCGCGTGCGCGCGCTGTGGTCACCGAGTCACTGAGACTCGGGTGATGACAGATCCAAGTAAGGGGCCGATACCTGCCCTTTACCGTGTGATCAGCTGTCAGCCAATGACAGCTGATCACGTGATGTAAACAAAAGCTGGGTAATGGTTTTTGTTTTCTCCTTGTGCTGACAGCGTGAGCATAAAAAAAGGCAATCACCAGCTTATGTGCAAGGGACATCGGGCCCGAAGAGGAACAGGCAATTCTGCGTCATCTGTGACAATCAGTAGCCCCTGTCAGTGCCCCCTATCAATGCCCACCACTGGTGCCAATCAGTGCCACCTAGCAGTGCTGCCTATCAGTGCCCATCACTGCCAACTATCATTGCCACCTAGCAGTGCCCCTTCTCAATGCCCACCAGTGCCAACTAGCAATGCCACCTCTCAGTGCCCACCCTTGCCACCTTATCAGTGCCCATCAGTGCAGCCCATCAGTGCAGTCTCATCAGTGTACATCAATGAAGGAGAAAAATTACCTTTTGTCTAAATTTTCAAAATATTAACCACTTTCCTACCGCCCACCGTCAAATGACGTCCTCGGCTTTGTGCGGTGACATCTGAATGATTCCTGCAGTTGCAGGCATCATTCAGATATCATTATTTTCAGCCGGCGATTCTGTTTACGCTAAAAATGATCATAGCGGCAGTTCCGCCGCTTGATTGTTCTTATAGGCGGCGGGAGGGGACGCCCCCCCTCCCGCCGCCATCCGGTGCTTCTCCGGGCTCTCCCGTGCCATCTTGGGCTCAGAGAACGATTTGGCCAGTGGCGGATGGGAAGCATAGAGATGACTGGTGACCAGATGGTCACCAGTCATCTCTATGACCGTCGGAGGCCCGGGCGCGAAGTTATGACATCACGCCGGGTTCCCGTATGTAAACCAAGCCGTGATCTCGGCTGTCAGTATGAGATTGGTGAATTTTTTTGACCGATCTCATGCTTTCCAGCCTGGAGGAGAGATGTGGGGTCTTATTGACCCTGCATCTCTCCATAAAGAGGACCTGTCACCATAGATTCCTATTACAAGGGATGTTTACATTCCTTGTAATAGGAATAAAAGTGATCCAAAAAACAAAAAAGTAAAAAAAAGAGTAATGCCCCGTACACACGATCGTTTTTACTGTCATTTTTTTAACCCAACGTTTTTCTCCTCGTTTTTTTTTCATGTTTCCTCTCAAGCCTGCCTTGCGTACACACCATCATTAAAAAAAACGATCAAGCAAAGCGCAGTGACGTTCAACACGTACGACGGCACTATAAAGGGGAAGTTCCGTTCGAATGGCGCCACCCTTCATGTTAGTAAAGTTTGTTGAGCGACGATTCGCGCTTTTCAGTCCGTTACTGTGTAATGAATGTGCTATCTCCATTACGAACGCTAGTTTTACCAGAACGAGCGCTCCCGTCTCATACTTGATTCTGAGCATGCGCGTTTTTTTTCATGTCGTGAAAGCATACACACTATCGTTTTTCACGTCGTTAAAAAAAACGACATGAAAAACGACGTGAAAAAAGAGAGCATGTCCGGAATTTTTAATGCCCGTTTTTCACGTCGTTAAAAATGCTCTGGAGCCTACACACGATCATTTTTAATGGCCATTTTTTAAAATGGCATTTTTAACGGCATGAAAAACGATCGTGTGTATGGGGCATAAGAAATACAAAAAAGTAAAAAACAAAAAAATAAATAATCAAAATAAAGAAAAAACGCCCATGTGCCCGGTAGCTCGCGCTCAGAAGCGAACACACACGTAAGTCCCGCCCACATATGTAAACGCCGATCAAACCACACATGTGAGGTATTGCTGCTTGCGTTAGAACGAGTGCAACAATTCTAGCACTAGACCTCCTCTGTAATGAGAAAATGGTAACGTGTAAAAAAATTTAAAGCATCGCCTAGGGAGATTTTTAAGTGCTGAAGTTTGGTGTCATTCCATGAGTGTGCGCAATTTTAAAGCGTGACATGTTAGGTATCTATTTACTCAGCATAACAACATCTTTCACATTATCCCCAAAAAATGGGCTAACTTTACTGTTTTGTAATTTTTTTAAATTCATGAAACCATTTTTTTACCAAAAAAAAGGCGTTCGAAAATTTATTGCGCAAATACCGAGCGAGGTGTCTGCTAAAAAAACATATGTAATGTTTGGGGTTTTGAAGTAATTTTATAGCCATAAATGTATGATTTTTACATGAAGGAGAGAAGTGTCAGAATAGGCCCAGTGCTGAAGTGGTTAAAATATCAATTTTTTTTATTTTTAACTTTTGTATTTATAGAAAACAAAAAAACGCAGAGGTGATCAAATAGCACCAAAAGAAAGCTCTATTTGTGTGCCAAAAAATAATACATTTTCATTGAGTTACAGTGTTGTATGAGCGTGCAATTGTCATTTAAATTACATCAGCGCTGAAATGTGAAAATTGGTCTGGGCAGGAAGGGGGTTTAAGTGGCCAGTGCGCAAGGGGTTAATATAAGGCTACATGCACACGGACGTTTTTCCAGCCGCTTGTTTGAGCGTTTTTTGCAGCTTAAAAACACCTCTCCATGTTAGCCTATGGCCTCATGCCCACCATGGCGTTTTTGAGCTGTAAATGGCATAGGCGTTTTTAGGCCCCATGTACACGGGACGCTGGTGCAAAGTCTTCAGAACTAAGGTTGAAAGCGGCGTTTAGAAAGGCGCGTTTTGTCGCGTTTGCATGCCGCGTTTTACCACATTTGCGTCTATATGCGTTTAGTTAGGAAACATCATAAGGAGCCGCCCTAAGCTCCAAAAACAGTATTATTAACGATTTCAGCTATTTTGTGAGACCAGAGTGAGTATCAGCAGCTGAGAGAGCAGCAGTGTAGTTGTATTTAGCGTGTCACTTGCCACATCACTTGCCCCAAGTTGTGAATTGTCCACTTGCCACGTCAGCTGCCCCAAGTTGTGGATTGTTCACTTGCCACGTCAGCTGCCCCAAGTTGTGGATTGTTCACTTGCCACGTCAGCTTCCCCAAGTTGTGGATTGTCCACAATGCAATGGAAGCAATTTCATTTATTTTTTGATAGATATATATATTTTTAATGTTTTTTCCTAAATTGCCATAATTTTTGAGTTTATCAATGTAAAAAAATAGGTCACCTTTAACCACTTAACGACCGCCCACTGTAAATATACGTCAGCAGAATGGCACCGACAGGCAGAATCACGTATATGTACGTGATTGCCCTTGTATAGTTGGGGGGTCCGATCGGACCCCCCTTCTTTACAGTGGGTGGTCGTTTTACCTTCGGGAGCGATCCGGCATGAGGGGACGGCCGTTCGATTCCGGCCACCCCCTCTCGATCGCTCCCGGCGAATGAGAGAGCTTCCCCTGCCTGCCAGGAAGGAGGAAGTGATGTCATCTCTCCTGCGGCGCTCACATATACCGAGCGCCGTACAGGAGAAGATGCCAGGTTAGTACACAAAACAGCACACTGACACCAGGACACATAGGCACATAAATCGCCCCCCCAGGCCCCCCCAGACACCCCCCGATCACCCCCCAGCCCCCCCCCCCCCAGTCACAGTGTCACTGATTGCAGTGACCATTTATTTAGTGATCACTGTAAAAGTGTCACTACATTTAGTTTTAGGTCCAATGTAGCCCCCTAACCCCCCCTAATAAAGGTTTAACCCCCTGATCACCCCCCAGATAACCCTTTCACCCCCTATCACCGCCGTCGCTAAGCAATCATTTTTCTGATCGATGTCTTAGCGTCGGTGATGCTGATTGGTAGCCAGTAATTTTTTTTAGGTTCGCCGCAGGTTTTTATAGCGTCGGGTACCCCCATATATTACCTAATAAAGGTTTAACCCCCTTGATCGCCCCCCAGGTAACCCTTTCACCCCCTATCACCACTGTCACTAAGCGATCATTTTTCTGATCGATGTCTTAGCGTCGGCGATGCTGATCGGTAGCCAGTAAAAAAATTTAGGTTCGCCGCAGGTTTTTATAGCGTCGGGTACCCCCATATATTACCTAATAAAGGTTTAACCCCCTTGATCACCCCCCAGGTAACCCTTTCACCCCCTAGCACCGCCGTCGCTATGCGATCATTTTTCTGATCGATGTCTTAGCGTCGGTGATGCTGATCGGTAGCCAGTAATTTTTTTTAGGTTCGCCGCAGGTTTTTATAGCGTCGGGTACCCCCATATATTACCTAATAAAGGTTTAACCCCCTTGATCGCCCCCCAGGTAACCCTTTCACCCCCTATCACCACTGTCACTAAGCGATAATTTTTCTGATCGATGTCTTAGCTTTGGCGATGCTGATCGGTAGCCAGTAATTTTTTTAGGTTCGCCGCAGGTTTTTATAGCGTCGGGTACCCCCATATATTACCTAATAAAGGTTTAACCCCCTTGATCAACCCCCAGGTAACCCTTTCACCCCCTAGCACCGCCGTCGCTATGCGATCATTTTTTCTGATCGATGTCTTAGCGTCGGTGATGCTGATCGGTAGCCAGTAATTTTTTTTAGGTTCGCCGCAGGTTTTTATAGCGTCAGGTACCCCCATATATTATCTAATAAAGGTTTAACCCCCTGATCGCCCCCCAGGTAACCCTTTCACCCCCTATCACCACTGTCACTAAGCGATCGTTTTTATGATCGTTGTCTTAGTGTCGGTGATGCCGATAGGTAGCCAGTAATTTTTTTTTAGGTTCGCCGTCAGGTTTTTATATAGCGTCAGGTACCCCCATATATTACCTAATAAAGGTTTTAACCCCCTAATTGCCCCTAGTTAACCCTTTCACCAGTGATCATCATATAAGTGTTACGGGTGACGCTGGTTAGTTAGTTTGCTTTTTATAGTGTCAGGGCACCCGCCGTATATAACCCAATAAAGGTTTAACCCCCTGATCGCCCGGCGGGTGATATCAATTAGGTTTTAGCGTCAGAGAGGGTCTGCGTCACACCCCAGGCAGCGTCAGGTTAGTGCCAGTAGCACTAACACCCACGCATGAAGCATACACCCCCCTTAGTGGTATAGTATCTGATCAGCTCAATATCTGATCTGATTAGATCTATACTAGCGTCCCCAGCAGTTTAGGGTTCCCAAAAACGTAGTGTTAGCGGGATCAGCCCAGATACCTGCTAGCACCTGCGTTTTGCCCCTCCGTCCAGCCCAGGCCACCCAAGTGCAGTATCGATCGATCACTGTCACTTACAAAACACAACACACATAACTGCAGCGTTCGCAGAGACAGGCCTGATCCCTGCGACTCCAGTGCTGTAGGAGGTGATTTCGCCACCACAGTTAAAAAAAAAAAGCATATATGCCGAAGCATTGGGGCAGCAGGGGCGGAGGGGCGGAGGAGCGATTTTGCTCCTAATGCCGCGTACATACGGTCGAAATTCCGACGGAGGCTTGCCCGTGGAAAAGTCTGACCATGTGTACGCGGCATAACTTTTGCGAGAAGATGCCCCCATGCTTCGGCATATATAAATGGTGCATGTATGCCCATCATTAGAAGTGGGTGGATGAAGGGCGGTATTCTAATGGTGGGCATACCCACCGATCAATCTTTTTTTTTCGTTCAGCCAACAGGCTGCATGAAAAAAAAGATTACAATACATGTCCAACAAGGACCAGCAACGTACTGGTATGTTGCTGGACTTTGAATGTTTATACCAGAATGATGCCTGCGGGTTTAGGTATCATCTTGGTATCATTCTTTTCAGCCAGCGGCCGGCTTTCATGTAAAAGCAATCCTAGTGGCTAATTAGCCTCTGGACTGCTTTTACAAGCAGTGGGGGGGAATGTCCCCCCCCCCGGATATAAAAAGCGCCATTGGGAAATTGGGTAAGCATTTTATCACACCGATCTTGGTGTGGTCAGATGCTTTGAGGGCAGAGGAAAGATCTAGGGTCCAATAGACCCCAGTTTTTTCAAAAAAGAGTACCTGTCATTACCTATTGCTATCATAGGTGATATTTACATTCCCTGAGATAACAATAAAAGTGATAAAAATAAATAAATATGGAGGCAACAGTTTAAAAATAAAATAAAAAAGCAAAATTAATAATAAAAAAAAAAAAAAGCACCCCTGTCCTGCTCTGCTCTTGCCCAATGGTGAACGCAAGCGTCGGTCTGGCGTCATATGTAAACAGCAATTGCACCATGCATGTGAGGTATCACCGCGAAGGTCAGATCGAGGGCAGTAATTTTAGCAGTAGACCTCCTCTGTAAATCTAACGGGGTAACCTGTAAATGCTTTTAAAGGCTTTTAAAAATGTATGTAGTTTGTCGCCAATGCGCGTTTGTGCGAAATTTTAAAGCATGTCGTGTTTGGTATCTATGTACTTGGCATAAGATCATCTTTTTTTTTCATCAAACATTTGGGCAATATAGTGTGTTTTAGTGCATTAAAATTAAAAAAAGTGTATTTTTTCCCCAAAAAATGCGTTTGAAAAATCGCTGCGCAAATACTGTGTAGAAAAAAAAATGCAACACCCACCGTTTTATTCTGTAGGGCCTTTGCTTTAAAAATATATATAATGTTTGGGGGTTCAACATAATTTTCTTGCAAAAAAAAATATGTTTTCATGTAAACAAAAAGTGTCAAAAAGGGCTTTGTCTTCAAGTGGTTAGAAGAGTGGATGTAAGCTTCCTAATGTTGTGTATAAAATGCCAGAACAGTTCAAAACCCCCCCAAATGACCCCATTTTGGAAAGTAGACACCCCAAGCTATATACTGAGAGGCATGTCGAGTCCATGGAATATTTTATATGTTGACACAAGATGCGGAAAAAATAATTTTTTTTTTTTTTTTTTTTTTTTTTGCACAAAGTTGTCACTAACTGATATATTGCTCAAACATGCCATGGGCATATGTGGAATTACACCCCAAAATACATTCTGTTGCTTCTCCTGAGTACGGAGATACCACATGTGTGAGACTTTTTGGGAGCCTAGCCGCGTACGGGACCCCAAAAACCAATCACCGCCTTCAGGCTTTCTAAGGGTGTCAATTTTTGATTTCACTTCTCACTGCCTATCACAGTTTCGGAGGCCATGGAATGCCCAGATGGCACAAAACCCCCCCCCAAATGACCCCATTTTGGAAAGTAGACACCCCAAGCTATTTGCTGAGAGGTATTGTGAGTATTTTGCAGATCTCGCTTTTTGTCACAAAGTTTTGAAAATTGAAAAAAATAAATAAAAATAAAAATAAAATGTTCTTTCTTCATTTTCAAAAACAAATGAGAGCTGTAAAATACTCACCATGCCTCTCAGCAAACATCCCCGTACTCAGGAGAAGCAGCAGAATGTATTTTGGGGTGCAATTTCACATATAACCATGGCATGTGTGAGCAATATATCATTTAGTGACAACTTTTTGTATTTTTTTTTTTTTTGTCATTATTCAATCACTTGGGACAAAAAAAAAATATTCAATGGGCTCAACAGGCCTCTCAGCAATTTCCTTGGGGTGTCTACTTTCTAAAATGGGGTCATTTGGGGGGGTTTTGTACTGCCCTGTCATTTTAGCACCTCAAGAAATGAGATAGGCAGTCATAAATTAAAAGCTGTGTAAATTCCAGAAAATGTACCCTAGTTTGTAAACGCTATAACTTTTACGCAAACCAATAAATATACGCTTATTGACATTTTTTTTACTAAAGACATGTGGCTGAATACATTTTGGCCTAAATGTATGACTAAAATTGAGTTTATTCGATTTTTCTTATAACAAAAAGTAGAAAATATCATTTTTTTTCAAAATTTTCGGTCTTTTTCCGTTTATATCGCAAAAAATAAAAATCGCAGAGGCAATCAAATACCATTAAAAGAAAGCTCTATTTGTGGGAAGAAAAGGACGCAAATTTCGTTTGGGTACAACATTGCATGTCCGCACAATTTACAGTTAAAGCAGCGCAGTGCAAAATTCTGAATTCACCTCTGGTCCTTTAGCTACCAAATGGTCCGGGGCTTAAGTGGTTAAAAACGCTTCTAAACTAAAATGCGGCTAAACGCCGGTACCGCGTCTGAAACGTGGAAATCTTTGGCGTCTGAAGGCATTTTTAGGCTTTGTGAAAAACGAGTTGAAATGCAACTGCAGATTTTTTTTGCCAGGCCAAAAACAGTGTTTTGGATGTAAGAGAATTCAATGGACCCGCATCCAAAACGCAAGTACCGCGAATTTGCGGCAATTTTTTATTTATTTTTAACCTGTTTATAGCTGGTGTGAGGGGGTTAGCTCGGCAGCGGGTGTGTGTGACCCCCGGGATGGGCTCCCCACCCAAAAACAGGCCCAGCAAACGGAGGTTGTGGTTTTCAAAATCAAAAAAAGGTGCGGTTTATTTTCTATTTACAGTGACAAAACACAGAAAAGCCAAAAGAAACATAAACAAAATAAATCCTGGTCAACTTGACCTCTGACTAAACATACAGGTTTCCTAACTAACAACTGGGATCAGCCTAGTGCTGTCCTAGTCCCTAAGTCCCTGGTTTTAAATGTCCAAGCAAATAGCCACACAGGCTTTGTCTCACCGCACAGGGGTTCACTCTCCCTAGACAGTCCACACAGGTCTGGGTCCAGGCATGAGCTAACATCTAATGAAGCTGGGAGTTCTTATAGAGGCCTAAATGAGCTGACAAGCTTCAGCTGGTCTCATCAACTCCCTGTCTGCACGACGCCCCACACTCTCCCTAGAGGTATGAGTCATCCATGAGCCCACTAGCCTTAGCTGGGCTTATACAACTCTCCACCTAGTTGTATAAGTCGGCGTAAAGCCTGAATCTGGGCGAAATATATCTACCCCCCTGGATGCAACCAGGTGACTTTACCTTCCTGCTGTCACATACCCCCCCTCTTGTTTTAACCTCGGGGTTGGAACACCAGCAATCAGGCATTCATGTACTCGAGACAAAGCATCCACATTCCCCATTTGAACGCCAGGGCGATGCTTTACTGTGAAGTTGAATTCCTGGAGGGCCAGGAACCACCTATTCACTCTTCTATTTGTTTCCTTGTTTTGAGCCATCCACTTTAACGGAGCGTGATCCGTAACCATGTCAAAGTGCCTACCTAGCAGGTAGTACCGAAGGGAATCTAGAGCCCACTTCACCGCTAAACACTCCTTTTCAACGGTGGTGTAATTTATCTCATGGGACTTCAACTTCCTGCTGAGGTAAATGACTGGGTGCTCTTCCCCGTTCCAGACCTGGGACAATACTGCTCCTAACCCCACATCTGACGCATCACTTTGTACGACAAAGTCTTTAGAGAAGTCGGGTGAGTACAACACTGGCTGGCTACATAAGGCTTGTTTCAAGAATTGGAATGCTGCCTCAGCCTCGGGGGTCCATTTAATCATGACCGACCCTTTCCCCTTCGTTAGGTTGGTTAGGGGCACAGCCTTAGAAGCAAAGTGGGGAATGAATCGCCGATAATACCCAGCGATTCCCAGAAAGGCTCGTACCTGCTTCTTGCTGTTGGGACGTGGCCAACTCTGGATGGCCTCGACTTTGTTGAGTTGGGGTTTTATTACTCCCCTCCCAATGGTGTACCCAAGATATTTGGCCTCCTCCTGCCCAATGGTACACTTCTTGGGGTTAGCCGTAAACCCCGCTTCCCGAACAGAGTCCAGGACTGCTTGCACTTTTGGCAGATGTGAGGCCCAATCTGTGCTATGGACAATTACGTCATCCAGGTAAGCCGCAGCATACTTCCGATGGGGCCTCAGCATCTGGTCCATTTTCCGCTGGAATGTGGCCGGCGCATTCTGTAACCCGAACGGCATTCTTTTATATTGGAACGCCCCGTCTGGGGTTACAAATGCGGTTTTCTCTTTGGCCAATTTGGCCAGGGGGATTTGCCAATACCCTTTTGTGAGGTCAAGAGTCGTCATGTATCGGGCTGTTCCCAGCCGGTCGATCAACTCATCTATACGTGGCATGGGGTAGGTGTCAAATTTTGTAACTTTGTTCAACTGACGAAAATCGTTACAAAATCGCCAGCTCCCATCCGGTTTAGGCACCAACACAATGGGACTAGACCAATCACTTTGGGACTCCTCTATCACCCCTAAGTTCAGCATTTTCTGTACTTCCTCCCGTATTGCCTCCCGTCGGGCCTCTGGGATCCGATAGGGTTTTAACTTCACCCTTTCACCGGGCGGGGTAATGATGTCATGCTCTACCCCAAATGTTTGTCCCGGCAGCTCAGAGAATACCTCCTTGTTGCGAAGCACAAACTCCTTAACCTCCTGTTGTTGGGGTTGTGACAAGGTGGCTGCTATTCCAACCTCAGGAATCACGCAACCAGTTTGAGCTGGTGACCAAGTGTCTGCGACTAGGGACTCTCTATCCCTCCAGGCTTTCAACAGATTAACGTGATAGATCTGTTCGGGCTTTCGCCTTCCTGGTTGTCTGACCTTGTAATTCACTTCGCTCACTTTTTCCATTATCTCGTAGGGGCCTTGCCATTTGGCAAGGAATTTACTTTCAACCGTAGGGACAAGTACCAGTATCCTATCCCCCGGGGAAAAGGTACGGGTCTTGGCTCCACGGTTGTACACTCTCTGCTGTGCTAACTGCGCTTGGGCCAAATGTTCCTTCACGATGGGCATTACCTGTGCAATTCGGTCTTGCATCAGGGCGACATGCTCAATCACACTCCTGTGGGGAGAACTCTCACTTTCCCAAGTTTCCTTGGCAATATCCAACAGCCCTCTTGGGTGTCTCCCATACAGTAACTCAAAGGGGGAGAATCCCGTAGAGGATTGGGGCACCTCCCTAATAGCAAACATCAGATAAGGAAGTAGACAGTCCCAATCCTTTCCATCTCTATCCACCACTTTCTTCAACATTTGTTTTAGGGTTTTGTTGAATCTTTCAACCAGCCCATCGGTTTGGGGGTGATACACAGATGTACGTAATTGCGTCACTTTGAACAATTTACACAGCTCCTTCATAACCCGGGACATAAAGGGTGTACCTTGGTCCGTAAGCAGTTCTTTACAAATACCCACCCGGCTAAACACAAGAGATAGCTCTTTGGCTATGGTTTTGGCCGAGGTATTTCGGAGAGGGATCGCTTCTGGATAACGGGTGGCATAGTCCATTATAACTAATATGTACTGGTGCCCCCTAGCGGACTTGATTATAGGACCTACCAAATCCATGGCGATCCTCTCAAACGGGACCTCAATGATGGGTAGAGGGACCAGCGGGCTACGGAAATGTGGCATCGGGGCCGACCTCTGACACACAGGGCAGGAGGAACAATAATTTTCTATGTCCTTCATCACCCCCGGCCAATAGAATCTCTGTAATACCCTCTCTCGGGTTTTCTCTGTCCCCAGATGACCTCCAAGAATGTGCCCATGGGCCAACTCCAACACCAACTTCCTGTAAGGTTTGGGCACCACAAGCTGCTCAACGGTTTCTTCTGCCCTTTTTGCCACCCGATACAGTAGGTCCTTCTCTACGCTGAAGTATGGGTAAGTGCAGGTATTATCTGGGTTCACTAACTCGCCATCTATTTTCACTACGTTTTCCCGTGCCTTTATTAGGGCGGGGTCTTTCAACTGTTCTGTGGCAAAGTTTTCCCTGTGAACCTCAAGATCAGAAAACTCCACAGACGGTAGGTTTTCGTCTGAGGAGGTGGGCTCCTCTCCAGTTTCTTGAGTCTCCCCTGCCAATACTGATAAGGGAAATTCCGGAGAGTCCTCACCACTCTCAGGGGAGTTCTGGCTATCACATTCCTGGTACATAGGGGCACCAGTGGGGGGCTCAGGATCATCCCACAGTTCCCAGAACTTCGGAAAATCCCTTCCCACAATGGCGTCATACGGTAACTGAGATACTAAGCCCACTGGATGAGAGAGGGTACCTTTGGGGGTCTCGAAACACACTGTAGTCACTGGATACTCTCGGGTGTCCCCATGCACACAAATAACAGCTACCTTGCTATTCCCAGAGACCTCTGTTTTAACTAACTCAGCCTTTATCAGGGTCACAAGGCTACCTGAATCCAGCAATACCACAACATTTCTACCATTAACACACATTTTGCATAAATGTTTCTCAGTTCCTCGAATGGCAGTGCATGCGACTGTCGCACACAGCGACTGACGTCTGCCCCGTCAGAAAGTCACACTGCATGGGTTCCTCCACAACCGGGCAATTGGCTGCAATATGTCCCGCTTGCCGGCAGCGGTAGCAAACGATCCTTCTTGCCGCCTCTTGAGCCGCTGATTTCCCAGGCTGTTCTCGCCAAACTTGGGGTAGAGCTCCCACCCTCTCACTCTCTCCACCCTTACCCCTTGGAATCCTCTTATCCGCCCCTGGGGATGGTCTGGTCTTAGGGTGGAAAGTCCGAGTGTCTCTGGAAGAGGCCGTCAGGTTCTCTGTAGCCAAGTATTTCTCCACACGATCCACAAGACCATCGGCCGTCTCTGGGTCTCCATGGCTTACCCACTTTTGGATGGCAGTAGGAAGAGCTCTCAAAAACCGATCCATTACAACACGTTCCACAATCTTTGGTGCGGACAAAGTCTCTGGCTGTAGCCACTTTCTGCTCAGGTGAATGAGATCATACATTTGAGACCTGGGGGGTTTTCCAAGCTGGAAAGTCCAGTTATGCACACGCTGAGCCCGGACAGCCTGGGTGACACCCAGCCTTGCCAATATCTCAGCTTTTAGCATCACATAGTCTTTTGCTTGGTCAGGCTCTAGGTCATAGTAAGCCTTCTGCGATTCACCAGTTAACAGAGGAGCCACCAGTCCAGCCCACTGCTCCTCAGGCCACTTTTCTCTTTCAGCAGTCCTTTCAAATGTGGTCAAAAATACCTCTGGATCATCCTCTCCAGTCATTTTTGTCAATAAACGACTCACCCCAAAGGACGCGGTATTAGTGGGACGGCTTTCCTCACTGGTCTGCGGACGTTGCTGCATTACTGCTTCCATTTGTTGTAGTCTCTGCTCTTGCTTCTGTAACAGGTCTATGAAGCGGGCCTCAGATTGCTGCTGGGCTTGTTGCTGAGCTTCCAGACTCTGTTGGTGAGCTTGCTGCTGGGCTGCAAGGCTCTGTTGATGAGCTTGCTGCTGGGCTGCGAAGTTCTGTTGTTGAGCTGCAAGGCTCTTTTGCAAACCTGCATTTGTCTGCTGTTGATTGGCATTTGCTAGAGCCAGCTGCTTCAGTATCTCCTCCATGCTGGCTTACAAAAAAAACTGCCCGCATTCTCCACCAACTGTGAGGGGGTTAGCTCGGCAGCGGGTGTGTGTGACCCCCGGGATGGGCTCCCCACCCAAAAACAGGCCCAGCAAACGGAGGTTGTGGTTTTCAAAATCAAAAAAAGGTGCGGTTTATTTTCTATTTACAGTGACAAAACACAGCAAAGCCAAAAGAAACATAAACAAAATAAATCCTGGTCAACTTGACCTCTGACTAAACATACAGGTTTCCTAACTAACAACTGGGATCAGCCTAGTGCTGTCCTAGTCCCTAAGTCCCTGGTTTTAAATGTCCAAGCAAATAGCCACACAGGCTTTGTCTCACCGCACAGGGGTTCACTCTCCCTAGACAGTCCACACAGGTCTGGGTCCAGGCATGAGCTAACATCTAATGAAGCTGGGAGTTCTTATAGAGGCCTAAATGAGCTGACAAGCTTCAGCTGGTCTCATCAACTCCCTGTCTGCACGACGCCCCACACTCTCCCTAGAGGTATGAGTCATCCATGAGCCCACTAGCCTTAGCTGGGCTTATACAACTCTCCACCTAGTTGTATAAGTCGGCGTAAAGCCTGAATCTGGGCGAAATATATCTACCCCCCTGGATGCAACCAGGTGACTTTACCTTCCTGCTGTCACACTGGTTGTTAAAGGAAATGTAAAAAAAATAAACATTGCCGACTCTAAAAAAAAAAAACGAGGTTCATACCAGGCCCTTGGGTCTAGTATGGGACCCCCCCCCCCCCCCACCAAAATGAAAAAAAATGGCGTGGGGGTCCCCCCAAAATTCATACCAGGCCCTTCAGGTCTGGTATGGGTTTTAAGGGGAACCCCGCGCCAAACGAAAAAAAAAAGCGTGGGGTCCCCTAAAAATCCACACCAGACCCTTTATCCGAGCACGCAACCTGGCAGGCCGTAGGGGAAGAGGGGGGGATGAGAGAGCGGCCCCACCTCCCTCCTGAACCGTACCAGGCCACATGCCCTCAACATGAGGAGGAGGATGTCCCCATGTTGATGGGGACAAGGGCCTCTTCCCGACAACCCTGGCCGTTGGTTGTCGGGGTCTGTGGGGGGGCTTATCGGAATCTGGGAGCCCCCTTTAATAAGGGGACCCCCAGATACTGGCCCCCCACTCTATGTGAATGAGTATGGGATACATCGTACCCCTACCCATTCACCTGGTGGCAAAAAAAGTTAATAAAAAACACAACACAGGTTTTTAAAGTAATTTATTAGGCAGCTCCGGGGGTCTTCCTGCCGGGCGCCCCGCTATCTTCTTCCAGCTCTTTTGCTAGCGGTGTCCCGGGCTTCCTCGTCGTCTTCTTCTGACTTCGAGGGTCTTCCTGCCGGGCGCCCCGCTATCTTCTTCCAGCTCTTTTGCTAGCGGAGTCCCGGGCTTCAGCGTCGTCTTCTTCCCTCTTCTCTCCGCCCGATGTTGCCTCGTCGCTGTCCGCCGTTACAATGCTCTGGCCGTGGAGCGCACCCACTTATATTGGCATGGGGCGTGGTCACC
This sequence comes from Rana muscosa, assembly GCA_029206835.1. Taxonomy (NCBI): domain Eukaryota; kingdom Metazoa; phylum Chordata; class Amphibia; order Anura; family Ranidae; genus Rana; species Rana muscosa. The sequence goes on from CM055117.1 coordinate 406,124,010, forward strand.
GGGTGATAACACCCACTGACCCCGCCCCTGTAGCAAGTCACAGTCCCATCATTCCCCGGGACTGTGACATCATACGGGGGCGGGGTCAGCGGTGGCATCACCCGGAGACCACGCCCCATGCCAATATAAGTGGGTGCACTCCACGGCCAGAGCATTGTAACGGCCGACAGCGACGAGGCAACATCGGGCGGAGAGAAGAGGGAAGAAGACGACGCTGAAGCCCGGGACCCCGCTAGCAAAAGAGCTGGAAGAAGATAGCGGGGCGCCCGGCAGAAGGCAGAAAGAACCGGAGATCGTGGAGAAGGCACCGGAGAGCGGGAGAAGAACCGGTGAACAGAACAAGAGACACCCGAAGTCGGAAGAAGACGACGAGGAAGCCCGGGACCCCGCTAGCAAAAGAGCTGGAAGAAGATAGCGGGCACCCGGCAGGAAGACCCCCAAAGTCGGAAGAAGACGACGAGGAAGCCCGGGACCCCGCTAGCAAAAGAGCTGGAAGAAGATAGCGGGGCGCCCGGCAGGAAGACCCCCGGAGCTGCCTAATAAATTACTTTAAAACCTGTATTGTGTTTTTTATTGACTTTTTTTGCCACCAGGTGAATGGGTAGGGGTACGATGTACCCCATACTCATTCACATAGGGTGGGGGGGCCGGGATCTGGGGGCCCCCTTATTATAGGGGGCTCCCAGATTCTGAAAAGCCCGCCACCCGCAGACCCCGACAACCAACGGTCAGGGTTGTCGGGAAGAGGCCCTTGTCCCCATCAACATGGGGGCAGGGTGCTTTGGGGTGGGGGGGCCGCAGGTCGCCCCCCTGCCCCAAAGCACCCACCCCCCATGTTGAGGGCATGCGGCCTGGTACGGTTCAGGAGGGAGGGGGGGCCGCTCTCGTCCCCCCCTCTTCCCCTGTTGCCTGCCAGGTTGCGTGCTCAGATAAGGGTTTTGGCTTAGGGGGTTCCCCTTAAAATCCATACCAGACCTAAGGGACTGGTATGCTCCTGGAGGGGAACCCATGCTGGTTTTTTCATTAAAATTTAGCCTGGAGTTCCCCTTCATGATTAATACCAAACACGGGACAGCGAGGCTGCCGAGAACCAGCGCAATGCCATCGCGCTGGAGACATTCTCAGCCAGCTAGTCGCCTCTAGGACACGACTTGAGCGGCTGCTTCACGCTCAGGTCGTGTCCAAGTTGCCTTGCAAAGTCGCGATGTCCCTGTGTCAGCCGGCACACGAGTCGCCCCTTGAGTCGGATCGGCTTCATCCGACTTCCCGGGCGACCTCTATTCAAATCAATGGGCTCCCATAGGGAACCATTCATTTTCAATAGAGCGCCGCTGACATTTGTATTTACTATAACAGTGCACCGCTGGTTCCTGCGCCCAATGAAGGAGTTATCCGGCGCACCAATTAAGGGATCAACCAGCGCAGCGCACTGTTATTAGTAAATCAGCCCCTTAGTCTCTTTTTCCCAATGCTTTTATTAACAACGTCAGATAGAGGGATGGAGGATTAGGGGAGATTCAGGTACCTTGTTTTGCGGATCACGGGTACTTCTTTGATCCAGAGGACAAACAGCTTCAGCAACTGGATCTAGCAACCACCGGATAGACCTCTCTCACTGACCTAGCAGCTGGTGCGGTGCTCGGTCATAGTCTCCGCCACAGACTTGATAAATATATTAGAGTCGTTGTACAATCCTCTGCAACAGGATTGTATAGCCAAGAACTTTTGCAAAGTCAATGAACAGTTACACAGTACCAGTTTCTTTCAGCCATCCGGCGATACTGTGAGGTAGATTGGCCCGGATGCATCCTTCAATTGAGTCTCCAGGCTCTTCCTGAGATAGCAGGCCCGAGGCAGAAGAACTGCTACGACATACCTTAGGCTAGGAGGGCCATCAGGTCAGAGAGAGACCTGAAAAATGGTGCCTGTCCCTTAAGTACCCTCTCCCAGAATGCACAGCGGGTGAACCACTCCCACTGGGCTGTTTCTGGTTAGAGAGGTACTCAATGCATCCAGCCCGTTGCATTTCCAACACTGACCAGTGGTGACAGCGACACCCATGGCCAAGTGGAAAATACACAATGCAGCTGAACTGGAACAGAAACCAGCAATTTAACACAATCACTCTGAGCTAACTACAGCTCAGATAAACCTAAATTTACATATAGAGCCTACTCAATAGGAGCAGGGCGCTACATATATATATATATATACACAGGGGAAGGTACAATTAGAATAATCACAGCATTTAAAGCCAACCCCATCATTATTTGAGAGAGTGATCTACTTATATAGATCTGATATAAAGAGTGCTTGAGAGAGGGGGATGCTATGTGGCTATGCCTGTGTGTCCTCTACTGGCTCTCCCACCCCTCCAACAATGTCATCCTATCAGCAGAGTAGGGGGCGGGAGGACCTGGAGATCTGCACAGAGAGCGGGAATCTTTTATTTATTTTTTTGTTTCACAAAGTTTTATTGGGTGAAAATGAAAACACAATACAGCGTAGTAAAAGAATAAATATCTGAATAAGTATACAATAAAATTTGAGTTGTAATCCAGTTTACAGTGAGATATATTATCAATATGTTTATGAGCAAAACCAACATATTATATAAGCATTCAACAGATATTTCACCATTTTTATATTGATATGCTAGTTATTAAAGTGAATATTTTCATTTTAGGTAGTGAGGGGGAACAGGGAAAAAATAAAAAATAAGGGGGGGGTATAATTACAGGAGTGGGACTCTTATTATAATAGTTTTTTCCAACATTCCTATAGGCTTTATTTCTTAGAAATTCGTTTTGTTATTACTTGATGTTTGATATATGGGTCTGGGATTCTTTGAAATCTATCCATTATGCCATGTTGCTGAAAATTTTGTTATTTTCTCCTGAGATATACTTATGAGTTCCTCTATTTTTTCAATGCTGTTTATCCCCCTGAACCATTCAGCTTTTGATGGAATGGTGTTTAAACACCAATGGTATGCTGCGTTAACCATGAACATAGATAATGACTTTAGGTAATGTTTTCTGGGGAGAGAGTTGAAGTATAGAAGGTATTGGGCTGAATTAAAACTTAAGTTTTCTGAGGTGATTGAGATAATGGTTTTGTGTACTGATTTTCAGAAGCTTTGAATTAAGGAGCATGACCACCATATGTGTAGTATTGAGCCTTCCTCTCGATTGCATCTCCAACATCTATCAGAGATTAGAGGAGATAATTTATGTAAAATGGTAGGGGTTCTGTACCATCTGGTAATGATTTTGAAGCCACATTCTTGAGTGGCCACGTTTAGAGATCCTTTATGTGCATAGGTGTATATTTTTTCCCAGTCTTCATCTGTTAGGTTAATATCTAGATCATTTTCCCAAGTCTGACATGACATGCTGGAGAAGTCAGTTTTTCCCTCAAAGAGCGAGTTATAAAGGGTTGAGATGATATGCCTATGTGGGGTTTTTTTGTACATAGGACTTCATGCATTGTAAGGGGTTTTGTCCAGGATTGTGCCGTCTCGCTTCTGGTCAAAAAGTGTCTTATTTGAATATAGTTCCACTGTGGAAGTTGGAATGGTTTTATGTCCTTGTTTAAGTCGTCTCTAGATACAAGTTTCCCATTCTTTGGCCTCGTACACACGGCCGAGATTCTCGTTGAAAAAAACATGTCGTTTTTTTCGACGAGATTCTTGGACAAGAAACTTGTCCCGGCCGAGTGTACACACGCTCGTTTCAAAGAACCCGCGGTTCTTTGAAAGGAGTGTACGCGGTGACGTCATCGACTACGTCGAGCATGCGCTCGTCACATTCGATGCCGTCGCCGCCATCTTGGTATACCCTAGGTATGCCTAGGAAGCTACCGCGCATGCGTCGAATTCATTTCGAACATGCGCGGGCTTCCGGGCGGACAGGTAAGTGTACACACACTCACTTTTCTCCTCGAGAAACATGCCGAGGAGAATCTCAACGAGAAAATAGAGAGCAGGTTCTCTATTTTCTCGTCGAGGTTTCTTGTCGGTTTTCTCGACGAGAAACCCGCTAGCAGCGTACACACGACCGATTTACTCGGCAAGACCTCTCTGCCAGCAAGTTTCTTGCTGGTTCTTGCCGAGAAAATCGGTCGTGTGTACGAGGCCTTAAAGAAATGTTTGGTCAGGATTTCTTTTTGTGGCCAGCAATGTGTAAGAAAATTTTTCTCTAGACCTGGGGGAAAATCTGGATTGTTTCTCAGTGGTGTGAGAGGGCTGAGCCAAGGAGATGTGTTGATGATTTTGAAGGTGTTATGAAAGATTCCTAGTGTAGGACCTATGAGAGGGTGCGATTTGATAGACTTTGAGTGGTGTTTAGGATGAATCCATGGTAGAGACTTGAGCTCTTGGGGGAACTGTATTTGTTCTAATGAGACCCAATCTTTAACTGCTTGATGGATGTTCCAGTCTACTATTCGTGTTAATAGAGCTGCTTGATGATATTTCTTTAAGTCAGGTAAAGCTATTCCCCCTTTATTTTTGGGTAGGTTTAATCTTGTAAATTTGATTCTAGGAGGTTTACCCCTCCAGATAAAGGAAGAGCATGCTTTGCGGAAGGAGGCAAAGAATGATACAGGTAATCTAATGGGTATTGTTTGCATGACGTATAAGAATCCGGGTAAAATTGTCATCTTAATTAGGGAGGCTCTCCCAAACCAAGATACGTTCAAAGAATTTCATCTCTTTAAGTCTTCATGTGTTTCTTTTAGTATGGGTACGTAATTTGGTTTATAGAGGTCGTTTAAATTTGAGGGGATTTCAATTCCTAAATATGTTATATTTTGTTTGGCCCATGCAAAAGGAAAATAATTTTTGCATAATTCTACTGAACTTGAAGGTATTGTGATGTTAAGGACGTTAGATTTTGAGTGGTTGATTTTTAGATTTGATAGTAGGTTGAAGTGCTCAAGGTCTTGAAGAAGATTGGGTATGAAGATGTGGGGTTCTGAGAGAAAAAGAAGCATATCGTCTGCAAAAGCGGCAATTTTATATGTATTATTTTGGATCTCTATCGCCTTAATGTCTTGGTTGGCTCTGATTCTGTTTAATAATGGTTCTAGAGTTAGGAAAAATAAAAGTGGGGATAGGGGGAAGCCCTGTCTAGTGCCGTTCCGTAAGTTGAAGGCGTACGACAGGTGGCCATTGGCGTGGAGTGTGCTGGTGGGTTAGAATATAGTGCTTTAATGTAGGATCTCATTTGAGGTAAAATGCCTATGTGTTTCAATACTGTGTAGCGGGTGGTTACATTTAGGGGGAAGCATCTGAGTGGTAACTAGGCTCAGATGCACTAATTGTTAGGTTTCATGGACCATTTCTATCCCTGGGAGATGGTACTGGTGTGTAGTTCCCTGGGGCCTATAGGTGGCACTGTTGCCATGGGCACGGGTTGAACCGCAGTACAAGGTTGTGCCTTTTTTGTCCCCTCTTGGCAGCAGTACAGCAGGGCGGGGAACCTGCTGTGCCTGTCGGGAGAGGATATAAAAGGGGGCGGCCATCTTCCAGAGGGGTCTGTTCCGCGCTCAGGCACCTTAGGCCTGGGTGCGTGTGTGTCGCCTCCGGGTGCCCTAGGCCCGGAGGCCTGGTCGGGTTGTCTCTGGGTGCCCTAGGCCCGGAGACGGAGCTGCTGTTCCATCCCAGACACCTTCAGTCTGGGGTGAGGTACTTTGGAGAAAGGCCCAGAGCCCAGCAGCCTTTGGCTGGGGTCCGCCAGGGACCGAGGCTCCCAGGGATCTGGCTTGCGAGGGGACCCGTATCCAGGACGAGGAGGCCAGGGAGGTGACCCTTTCTGAAGACCCAGCGCAGAGTCGTGGTGACAGATGGGGCCTCTGGTAACTCTCCGGAGGGATGTTCTTGTCCTAGAAAAGGGGCCAGTTTACTAACGGAAGGAAGTGTGTGTTCTTTACGTCACAGTGGCAGTGACACTACGCACATAAGGTCAGTGGCAGTGGCTTTCATCTTTGTCACCCGGTCAGTGGCAGTGACCAACTTCATGGTCTGTGGCAGAGACCGTGTGCCAAGCCTGTTTGTGCTAATCAGAACAGGAGAAAACCCAATTCAAGTTTGTGCCTGGACCTCCTCCCACCTTATCTAACCTGCGTCTTGTCCCAACCTGTCTGCTCTCAAAGAGACTGTTTATTGTGCTGAGAAGAATAAATAAGAGTTGGACCTTTCAGTTGGTGTGGACAGTTGCTTACTGGGGAGAACTAAAGGCTTGTTTCTGACTATCACAGAAACGAGGTCAGCACTGGAGGTTTTTAAACACTGGCTGCAAGCAGGCCTGAGAAACTAACACCTCTCAACCTCCCTATTCAGAAGGGTACAGACTTGTGGTGCGGTGTGCCTCATTCTTTCCTGCAGAGGAGCCAAGCAGAAGAAAAACAGGTAAAGTCTGGGGTTGGTGCGCTACAACTGCATCAATGAAGTCCCAGGCCACTCTGTCGAATGCCTTCTCGGCGTTCAGGGAGAGAAAGAATCCTTGTTTCTTTTTGGATGTTAACCAGTGGCTTATGTTTAATGCTTTGATTGTGTTATCACATCCCTCTCTACCTGGGATAAATCCCACTTGGTCTAATGCTATAAGGGAGGTTATTAATGGTAATATTCTATTAGCTAATATTTTATCATATATCTTCACATCTAAGTTTATTAGAGAGATTGGTCTGTAATTAGTAACCTGAGTTATATCTTTGCCTTCTTTGGGTATCACAGTGATGTGGGCTTCTAATAGTTGGTTTGGGGGTTGTTGTTCAGAGTGTAGTGTCTGAAAGGTTTTCAAAAACCTTGGCTTCAGTATGTCGGTGAATGTCTTATAATATTGTAAGGGTAGACCATCTGGACCTGGGGCTTTGCCTATTTTCATCTCTTTTATTCAAATTCTGAGCCTGATACGGGGGCCTCAAGTTCTTGGGCTGTGTTTTCTGCTATTTGAGGTGGGCTATATTTCTCTAGGAATTTTTGGATGAGTTTTGTTTTTTTGTCTGTGTTATGTGGACATTTTGGGTTGGAGGGAATGTTGTATAAGGTTTGGGAGTAAAGTTCAAACTGTTTGACAATCTCCTCATTCGAAGACTGTGGATTACCTTGTTTGTCTCTTATTTGATGCATATGTAGCGGGTATCGTTTTGTTAAACCCAAGAGACTACAGTTCCAAGCATGCTTTAAGGCACCCAGGGTGCATTGCCCCGCGCAAGGACTGCTGGGGTGGACTTTATAAGGGAGAGGCGGGGCATAGTTCTTTCTCTTTGGACACCGCCCTCCCAGCAAGAGGATCCCTGTGCTGACCTGCTGTGGGTACAAGGCCTGAAGCCTGGGCCTTGTGCTTTTCCAAAGAGCCTTCCGCTCCACAGAGGAGCCTGCGGAGCGTATGATCCCGTTGCTGAGTGCTGTCATCAGGAGGACCAAAGACCCGGGTGTCGCGGACACTGTGAAGCGAGTCACAGTAACGGAAGTAGCAGACAAGGACTGGTCCGGTCGGGTGAGAGAGCACCTGCTCAGAGCTATAACACAGCATCTCTAGGCCCATTAACTTTATTCAGGGCCATCACAGTGATTGCAGTTATACTCTGGGGAGACTATCTGCAGAACTGAGTTATTAGTCTCCCTGGTATTGTAAAGTTACCGATCATCGTTACTTTGTGGATTACAATTTGTTCTTAAAGTGCACCAACGTGTTTGCTAGCGAAGATTTCTTCCACAGAACTATACCCAAATCATAGTCAGGCCTGACTGGGTAGTATAGGACATTGCTGGGCGCCATTTTGCTCACGAGGGAGGATAGCTGCAGCGGGGTCTGTTAAACTGTCTATCATATTGCTGAACGTTTTGATGTTTTAATAAGTATACCCATATTGCAGGGCTCTGCATGTGACATTGCATGCTGTTTTATCATTTTAACCTTTACCAACAGTAAAATATTAGAGTTAAGTATATTGGCTGTCAGTGTCATTTACTGTGCTATACCATACTGTGGGATTGTGTCATAGAGAATATTAGAGTGATTGCAATTCTATCATCCCCTTTACTAACTGTGTCACGAGAGGTTAGAGCTGATTGCCAGGGGTTGACAGCGGTGCACTACAGGGCCCAAAGCAAACAAGACAGCCCTCTTAACTGGGGGTATCGCTAGACGTGGGGGCTCAGAGTCCGGGATCCTGTATGCTGCACGCTGCAATCAAGCCGGTCAGAAGTACCAGCATGGACTCGCCAGCAATGTCACAGTGGTGCGCAGCGGTTGGCGCTGATTCAACCGAGACGATAGCCCCAGGGTCACCCCTGGCCGCCATAGGGCCGGAACTATTGACTGCTCTGGGAGACTTTGTCACTAAGTACCAGAAAAGCAATACGGTACATGTAGAGGCCGGGTATCGGAAGCTCCGGGTGTTTTCAGGAAAACAACCTGTGCCACCCGAGGAAGAAGACTTCAACACCTGGATTGAGCTGGCAATGCAGGCAGTAGAAGGATGGGAAGTTCCAGAAGCGCAGAAGAAGCAGCGCATCAGTGAAAGTTTGAAGGGTGCTGCTGCTGAGGCTGTGAAAAATCTTAGGTGCAGCAATACTGTTTGTACTGCGATGGATTATTTGTCTATGTTGCAGGAGGAATTTGGCCAGCTGGAGAAGGTGTCTGAACTGGTGTATCAATTTGAACATACCCTCCAACAGCCGGGGGAGAAGTTGTCTGAATATGTCTGGAGACTGAATAGAATGCTGTACCAAATTGTACTAAAAAAGGGAATGTTGCCACAAGTCATAGACGCAACCAGGATGAAGCAGATCCTGAGGGGAGCCTTACGCTCGGATCCAGTTTGGCTCCACTTGAAGACCTCTGACGGAGTCATGGCTTTGAGTTACCCAGACCTTGTGCGGATCATAAGGGATGAAGAAGCCCTGATGAAGGATCAACAGGCGGTTGAGAAGACCACTCCTCCCACCTCAGTGGGAGTCAGGACAGCAGTAGCTATTGAGCGTGATTCAGAAGTAGAGACCTTGAAGTCCCAGATGGCCCAAGTGCTGGATTTATTGACCTCTTTACTGGCCAAGAACTCAGGAGCCAAGGAGCAAGGGGAGATCAGGAGTGAACCGTGCCAGAATGTTTCCACTCCAACATTCCCGCAGACAAGGAAGGAAACTGTCTGTTTCAACTGTGGAGGAGCCGGTCACATTGGGAAAGTGTGCCCCAGTCCAAGGAAGACCCGAGGCACTCACTACCAGCCGGCGGAAAACTTCAGAGGGCCCCGGTGAAGGAGTCAGCCGGGCGCCCACTACTTACAGAAAGCTCCAAAAAGATTCAAAAGCATACAGAGGCAAAAGAGAAGGGAAACAATTCCCCTCCTAAAACCCTCCATACCACCTGTCGGGAGTTGAAATTTAACAATCTGAGGGAAATCAATGCATACCAGGTCCAAAAAGGGTTGAGGTCCAGAGAAAAATGGAAGAAAAAGAAAACAACAATAGGAAAATCAAGGAGTCCAAAGAAGGAGATACCCCAGAAGAGGTTTCCAGACAAGCTAATAGGACCCTCCCATCTAGTCTTCGTTCAAGTGGAGGGAGTTTTTATCAAGGCCCTCCTAGATACAGGAGCCCAAGTGACTCTTTTGTACAGAGACTTTTACCAGAAGCATTTAATTCACTTACAGAAGCTGGAAGACCTACAGATAGGAGGAAATGGCACTCATAGCTTTCCCTATGACAGTTATGTCTCAATCAGGCTGGCCTTTGATCCCTCAGTGACAGGAAAGGCGGAAGTCTTTGACACCCTGGCGGTAGTTTGTCCTCGCCCGCCAGGGGCCAACACAAGTTCCATGCTAATAGGGACCAACGCTGACCTGGTAAGGAGGCTGCTGACCCCTCTAGTGCAGGAGCAGAGTACTAGCACAGACCAGATTCACCCCATGCTGCAACAGATCTACCAGAAGTTGGTCCTGGAACAGAAGGCCCCGGAAGAGGGGGTGGGAAAAGTCTGGAGACTGTCAAGAAAGGAGAAGATATTGCAGCCTGGTGAGATGACCTGCCTTCAGGCTACGGTGAAACTCTCCTGGGAGCAGCCCGGCCCCTTTGTGGTCCTGGAGCCAGACCCCTTGAACACCCACCCAGGGTTGGAAGTGATTCCTGAAGTGGTCCCGTTGAGGGCATTGAAGAAGGCGAAGGGCCAGATTCCAGTGAGCATCAGAAATGTCACTAGTTCTCCTATGAAGATTCCAGCCTGGGTACTACTGGGCAAAGTATATCCTGCTACCCCAGTGGCCCTGTCTGACTTGAAGAAAGCTGAAGGAGGGGAACTCACCCTGGAGGGACTCTGTCTGGAAGACACCACCTTACCACCGAAGTGGAAGGAGAGAGCCAAGGCCCAGCTGACCAGATGGAGAAAAATATTCTCGGAATATGAGTTTGACGTGGGGTGTGCGAGGAGTGCCACACATAAAATCCTTCTGCAGGAAGACAAACCCTTCCGCTAGAGGGTCCGGCGAGTCCCCCTGGCTGACTTGGAGGATTTGCGTGAACAGTTGACAGAGCTTAAGAGAACAGGGGTTATTCGAGAGTTCAGGAGTCCATATGCCTCCCCCATCGTGGTGGTCAGGAAAAAGAACGGGTCGTTGAGACTCTGCATAGACTACAGGACTCTCAATAGGAGGACCATACCCGACCAGTACTCTACTCCCAGGATAGAAGATGTCTTACAGAGTCTGTCTGGGGCTAAGTGGCTCAGTGTCATGGACCTGAAGAGTGGGTATTACCAAATCCCAATGCACCCTGAAGACAGAGAGAAGACGGCCTTCATCACCCCGGTGGGATTCTATGAGTTCAATAGGATGCCTCAAGGCCTGTCGGGAGCCCCCGCCACTTTTTAGAGGTTGATGGAGAAGACAGTGGGGGACAAGAATCTTATCGAAGTTCTGGTGTACCTAGATGACATCATTGTCTTCGGGAAGACTCTGGAGGAGCATGAAGAGAGATTGGAGAACGTCCTGAAGAGACTCAGTGAAGAGGGACTAAAACTCTCCAGTCCTCGGTCCACTATCTGGGACACATAGTGTCTGCAGAAGGAGTGTCTACAGATCCCAACAAACTGGACGCAGTTACCTCCTGGCCCAGACCAACTACAGTGACTGAGCTCAGATCCTTTCTAAGGTTCTGCTCTTACTACTGTAGATTTGTGGAAGGGTTTGCGAAAATTGATAAACCCCTGAATGAGCTGCTGAAGGCAGAAGGAGAGGAGGATGATACTGGCCCCAGAAAGCCTGGAGAGTCTGTGGAAGGCCAGTGGACAGAGAAGTGTGAAGAAGCCTTCAAAATGTTGAAGAAAAGTCTGACCACTGCCCCAGTCTTGGCCTATGCTGACCCTAAGAAGCCATATGAACTGCATGTAGATGCCAGCTATGATGGTCTGGGAGGTGTGCTGTACCAAGAGTATAAAGGACAGTTAAGGCCAGTTGCCTATGTTAGTAGAAGTCTAACACCAGCAGAAAAGAACTACCCCACCCACAAGTTGGAATTCCTGGCCCTAAAGTGGGCAGTCGTGGATAAGCTCAGAGATTACCTGTATGGAGCTGACTTTACAGTAAAGACCGACAATAACCCACTCACCTACCTCTTCACCACGGCCAAGCTGGATGCCACTGGCCACCGTTGGTTGGCAGCCCTGGCCAGATTCAACTTCAGTCTCAAGTATAGGCCTGGGGCTGGGAATCGTGATGCAGATGCATTGTCCAGAAGGGCTCATGCATCCACCCACCACACAGAAGACTGGACCCAGGTAACCCCGGATGGGGTACGGGCCTTGTGTCAAGGAGCACAACTTTAAGCTAGTGGTGGGTCAAGGGTGGAAGAGATTGGAGTTTCGGTAGTGGGGGTGCCCAAGTGTTATTGTGACGTGACCCAGATTGGCGAGGACGACTTGCCAAAGCTGTCTAAGAAGGACATAAGAGGAGACCAGTTGGAATACCCCTGGGGAAGATTGGCTTTGAAGGCACTGGAAGACCAGGATCCAGGCAGGCTCCTACTGGACCCCTCAAAGGTGGCTTGACTGGTCCACAAAGAATGCGACAAGTTGCAGGTTCATCAAGGGGTTGTCTACCGAAGGGGCCCCTCTGATGACCTAGAAGAGAAGTGGCAACTGTTCTTGCTGGAAAAACACAGAAGAACTGTCTTGGCTGCCCTACATAATAACCATGGCCACTTGGGGGCCGAACGAACATTCCAGCTTGTACGGAATAGGTTCTATTGGCCTTGTATGCAGGCTGAAGTGGAGGAGTACTGTCACTCATGTGCTCGCTGCGTTCAAAGGAAGACATTACCACGTCAAGCTGCCCCAATGGGCCATCTGCAGAGTCAAGGACCCTTGGACTTGGTATGCATCGATTTACTCTGTCTAGAGCCTGACTTGAGTGGACATGGAAATGTTCTGGGCATAACCGACCATTTCACCCGTTATGCCCAGGCCTTTCCAGTTAAAGACCAGAAGGCCTCCACCGTAGCCAAAATCTTGATGGAAAAATACCGTATATACTCGAGTATAAGCCGAGATTTTCAGCCCTTTTTTTGGGGCTGAAAGTCCCCCCCTCGGCTTATACTCGAGTCATATAAATTTTACATTGTAAATATTACCTGTAAAGAAGTTGCGGCTGCAGCGTCCATCGTTCGAATTCCGCGGCGTCCATCGTTCAAAATTCCGCGGTCTCTTCCTGTTCCTTCCTTGATAGGCGAGTCTCAGCAGACACTCTCCGCCTATCACGAACGTTCTCTCATCCTCAGTTTTCCAGCAGACGTCTGTGATTGGCGGAATACCCAACACAGTGTCTGCTGGGAAAACTAAGGATGAGAGAATGATCGTGATAGGCGGAGAGTGTCTGCTGAGACTCGCCTATCAAGTAAGGAACAGGAAGAGACCGCGAAATTCGAACGATGGACGCCGCGGAATTTGAACGATGGACGCCGCAGCCGCAACTTCTTTACAGGTAATAATTACAATGTAAAAATTTCTATTTACAGGGAACAGCGAGCTAGGGAACAGTGGGGCATCGGCTTATACTCGGGTCAGTGAGGTTTCCCAGTTTTTTGGGCAACATTATGTACCTCGGCTTATACTCGAGTCGGCTTATACTCGAGTATATACGGTACTTTGTGCATTACGGACTACCACAGCGCCTTCACTCAGACCAAGGGAGAGACTTTGAGAGTCGACTGATTACGAAATTGCTGGACTCTTTAGGTATAAAGAAAATGCGTACTACCCCTTATCACCCCCAATGTGATGCCCAACCGGAAAGATTCAACAGGACTCTGTTAAATATGTTGGGGACTCTGAGCAGCGAGAAGAAGCAGCATTGGAGCAAGCACATAGCAGCAATAGTGCATGCCTATAACAGCACAACCAGTGATGCCACAGGGTACTCTCCCTACAGATTAATGTTTGGCAGGGAAGCAAGACTGCCTGTGGATCTGGCCTTCGGCATATCAATGGATCACACCTCAGCCACTTCGCACAAGGGATATGTAGATAGGCTGAGGAAGAACCTGAAACTGGCGTTTGAATAGGCCCAAGCGGCATCAGAGCAAAGAGGAGCCCGGACCAAGAGGAGCTTTGATCTCAAGGTTCGAATTCAGGACTTGCAACCCAGAGACACAGTGCTGTTGCAGAACTTGGGAGTCCCTGGGAAGCACAAACTAGCAGACAGATGGAGACCCGAACCTTATGTGATCTGCAAGAGGTTACCAGGCTTGCCGGTATATTAGCTGAAGCCAGAAGGGAAGATAGGGCCGCTGAAGACCTGGCACAGAAACCACTTACTTCCACTTTCAGAAGCAGTTCGGATACCTCCTGTAGAGGATTCCCATGGGCCATCCTCAAGTCTGAATACACCTAGGTCCAATACTCAGTCTCAGGCACCTCAATCTGGAGGAATGGATGTCACTGATAAAAGTGAAGATGAAGAAGAAGAGCTTGAATGGTTGTGGCCGTCCCAGGCCCCCGAGTCTCTGTCCATAGATCTTCCACCCTCTGAAGGTACCTTGGATAGTACATTAAATGTGGAAACCACTGAGTTTGTCCCGTCCAGCCCTCTATCTGATGAGTGAGAAGATGCCATAGAGTCGTCTCCTGCTGAAGATCAAAGGAACTCTCTGTATCTTCCTGCACCGGATCTGGATGCTCCAGAAATTTTGGAACCTAATACACCTACTCCAGAGGAAGAGCCTGTGGTGACGGAGACAGTTACCCCAAGAGAACAGAGAGCAAAGAGAACCATTCGTCCTCCACGGAAGTTAACCTATGCCCAAATGGGGGAAAGCTCTGGGGATACAGAAACTACTGCAAGAAGGACAATACCAACACCTGGTCCCTCCACTGTGCATTTGGTGGAGGGCAACCCCAGCTCACTTTCTGGAACAGTTAGGCAGGTCACCCCCACTGACGTGACCTGTGGACAGGAAAAGCTCCCCTCTCAGTTTTGGTGGGAGTTTCCCCTGCCAACTTCCCTTGCAGCCCTCAATGAACTTGTGTTTTCTTGTTGCTAATACTGTCTTTGGGGACCAAAGATTCTAAGTGGGGGGGAGTGTGTAGCGGGGTATCGTTTTCTTAAACCCAAGAGACTACAGTTCCTAGCACACTTTAAGGCACCCAGGGTGCATTGCCCCGCGCAAGGACTGCTGGGGTGGACTTTATAAGGGAGAGGCGGGGCCTGGTTCTTTCTCTTTGGACACCGCCCTCCCAGCAAGAGGATCCCTGTGCTGACCTGCTGCAGGTACAAGACCTGAAGCCTGGGCCTTGTGCTTTTCCAAAGAGCCTTCCGCTCCACCGAGGAGCCTGCGGAGCGTCTGATCCTGTTGCTGAGTGCTGTCATCAGGAGGACCGAAGACCCGGGTGTCGTGGACACTGTGAAGCGAGTCACAGTAACGGAAGTAGCGGATAAGGACCGGTCCGGTCGGGTGAGAGAGCACCTGCTCAGAGCTATACCACAGCATCTCTAGGCCCATTAACTTTATTCAGGGCCATCACAGTGATTACAGTTATACTCTGGGGAGACTATCTGCAGAACTGAGTTATTAGTCTCCCTGGTATTGTAAAGTTACCGATCATCGTTACTTTGTGGATTACAATTTGTTCTTAAAGTGCACCACCGTGTTTGCTAGCGAAGATTTCTTCCACAGAACTATACCCAAATCATAGTCAGGCCTGACTGGGTAGTATAGGCAGGGATGAACTGGGACAAAAATTTGGCCCTGGACTTCAGCCAGACCGGCCCACTTTATTTTTCCAAACATACACAAAAACAGTATATAAACGATACGCAATTGCGCAAAAAAAAAACAGAAGTAAAAACATTCCACTGTAAATATAAACGGGTTTTTTATTTTAATTCTTAATTTAGAAAAAAAGATAAATTCCAACATTACAGACGCCTTTAGAATGACATGCGTCAATGGCAGGTGTCATAAAAAAGGAAAACAGTTATAAATAACATCTTATTTTTGAATATAATATTAACAAGAAACAGTTCAATCAATAACTTGTGGGAATCACAAACATAAAAAGACAGGGAAAAATCCACTCTAACATACAATGCGAATTAACAAGGCAGTATAAACGGCTAACCACCCAAAAAGGTCCAAAATCACTGTTGGGGCCTATAGAAGAAGCTTAGAAAACAATTCACTTTTCTCTGCAACTTTGTCAATGATCACATCAGAGTCAAGAGAGCAGAGAATGTCCTTTTTTGTTGACATCAACATAAAAGCTTCCAGATGCTCTTGTGACAGCTTGAATCTGAGTCTGGTTTTGATGAACTTGAGTGTTGAAAATGTACGTTCACAAGCAACCTGAGTGATGGACAGGGTGAGTAGGAACTGGTATGCAAGACCTAGGAGGTGGTAGGCATTTGACATCATATTGAACCTCCTGAGAATCTGGTAGCAACACAGCGGGCATTCTTTACATGAGGAACACTTCTTACATTGGATTTCAACCTGCTCGTCTTCACTTTCATTCTCCAATGTTTTCACCTTGTATTCATCTAGTGGAGACATTTTTAATCTTTCCCACTGAAGAGCAAAACTGCTTAATTCACGCTGTAGATTCTCAGCACTTGCTTCACTGTCAAACTTTGCAGACATTTGCTAAGTTCTTGGAACATCAGTGGTGAAAGAGACAAGGACTTTAACTGAGTGAAGTTTCTTGGGTCCAGAAATGCAAGGTCAGCGTAGAGTGTTCCATGACTCAGGAACCTTCTGTGTAATGTCTCTGTAGCTGTGTCCATTATTTGATTGTGTACTGTGACTTCATAAGCCTTTTCTGGACTTGTAATAGTTTCAACATGAGCAATCTCTCCAGGCATGGTTTTCTTCTTCCTTTTTCTTTGTGATGGCAATGTAGACTGAACTTCCAGTTCTATCTCTTTGTCCTGCTCCTGCAATTTTTCATTTGCCCACAGAACAAATTTCTCTGCAGCTGCACTAACTGAGGCAAAATCTCTTGACATATTTTTAAGACTTTCATGTGTTGTCATAACCATTCTATAAGCAGACAGTATATCCATCCCCTGTGTTTGAAGATATTTGGACAGTGGTGAAGTCTTCTCGAAGATCCTTAGGAAGGTTTGTGCCATCAGTATCATCTCATACTTCAGCAGAGCTTCTACAAATCCTCGTGCTTGAATGCGAGCAGTTGTTTTTAGGGTAACATCTTCTTGTATTGCTGTCAATGCAAGAATGACATCTACATAGAGACAATTGTCTGGATTTGCAAATGATCCAAACACTTTCCTGAGAGCGTTATCCTTGGCCCACCACCGTGTCTCTCCGATTAGTGAGAGTCGTCTCTGGTGCTTGTCTTGGCTCTCACTTTCCCACACATTCATCCTTTTATATGACTCACGAAAGAACACTGCGATGTCATTAAGCACTGCAAAAAGTGATCCAGATTGTTTGGGTTGTGTCAGCCAAAACTAGGTTAAGCACATGGGCATAGCACCAAACATGCACTTGATTTGGTGAAAATTTGGACATATGAGTAGAAAAGCCTTTGTAGCGGCCTTGCATGTTAGATGCACCATCTGTAGCATGTCCAATGCACTTGCTCAAGTCCAAATGGATCTTCTCCGCAAGCTCTGAAAGAATATCAACAAAATGTTGTCCAGTAGATTCCTTACACTTGACAATGCTGATAAGCCTTTCATGAATGGTGTCTGTTACATATCGCAAAACAATAGAACACTGGTCTTGTGAGGTGATGTCTTGTGTGGTGTCAATCTGCACAGAGAACATTACGGCATTCTTTATGTCTCTCACAATGGTCTCCTGAATAAGGTGCTGAATGGTGTCAATGACAGAATTAATGGTTCTTTTAGACAGTAACTAGTGATGAGCCGAACACCCCCGGGTTCGGTTCGCACCAGAACCCGCGAACGGACCGAAAGTTCACACGAACGTTAGAACCCTATTAAATACAATAGATGCGAACGTTCGAAATCTAAAGTGCTAATTATAATGACTATTATGCATGTTATTGTCCTAAAAAGGGTTTGGGAACCCGGGTTCTGCACCAGGGGACATGTATCAATGCAAAAAGAAGTTTTAAAAACTGCCATTTTTCGGGAGCAGTCATTTTAATGATGCATAAAGTGAAAAAAAAAAGTCAAATATTCCTTTAAATATCGTACCTGGAGGGTGTCTAAAGTATGCCTGTGAAGTGCCACGTGTTTCCCGTGTTTAGAACTTTCCCTGCACAAAATTACATTTCTAAAGGAAAAAAAGCCATTTAAAACTGCTTGCGGCTTTAATGTAATGTCTGGTCCCGGTAATATGGATGAAAATTTTTAAGAAAAATGGGTGTTGTATGGATATTAAGGGGAACCCCGCACACAAAAGAAAAAAGGCCCTATATACTCTGAACAGCCGTATACAGGTGGTGCATACAAGACAGGGACTGTAGGTTTGTTCTTATGTAGAATCTGTCTGTAATTTTGAACAGGTACATTGTTTAAGTGTAGCTCCAGCCAAAAAATCTTATTTTAAGCTTTTTGAAAAACATACGGAGGGGTTATCACCCTTGTAACATTTGTTTTGCTGTCTGTGCAGTGTGCACCTGTTCAGAACAGTTCACCTCACTTTCCGTCCTAATGACAAATGTTTTTTGAAAATTTGGGGTTTTTATTGAAACAAAGCATCAGTGGAGAGGAGACACTTTTTTTCCCATATTAATTCTTACAGGAGAGAATTTGCCTTCCTAGGGGTAGATTTCCTCTCACTTCCTGTTGTATCCTTCCGTTTGCAAGGAGGAGTCGTTTGTAAGTTGGATGTTTGAAAGTAGGGGCCTGCCGTATATACTCTCCTGAAATTTGCCCCTTACATGTTGGTGTTGCCACAACACTGTGAGCCCTCACAGTTACTCTTGGTGGGCGCATGAATGCGCCCTGCTGTGAATTATTAGATCAAGAATTGTAATTGTATGCCCCTGTTGAACAGGGGCTGAAAAATTGGGCCTTTGGTGGTGGTGGTGTTGACACAACACTGTAAGGCCTCACAGTTACTCTTGGTGGGCGCAGGAATGGGCCCTGCTGTGAATTATTAGATCAAGAATTGTAATTACATGCCCCTGTTAAACAGGGGCAGAAAAATTGGGCCTTAGGCACTGGTGCCACAACACTGCAACCCCTCACAGATACTGTACTTGGAGCACAGCAATGAGCCTTGTTGCAAAGTATTGCATCAAAAATTTTAATTACACGCCCCTGTTAAACAGGGGCTGAAAAATTGGGCCTTAGGCACTGGTGCTGGTGCCACGACACTGCAACCTCTCCCAGATACTCTAGTTGGAGTGCAGGAATGAGCCCTGCTGCAAAGCATTGCATAAAATTTTTTAATTACATGCCCCTGTTAAACAGGGGCTGAAAAATTGGGCCTTAGCCACTGGTGCTGGTGCCACGACACTGCAACCTCTCCCAGATACTCTAGTTGGAGTGCAGGAATGAGCCCTGCTGCAAAGCATTGCATAAAAAATTTTAATTACATGCCCCTGCTAAACAGGGGCTGAAAAATTGGGCCTTAGCCACTGGTGGCGGCACCCAGAAACAAAAATGTTCTTCCAAGCTATCATCATCAATCGGATCATTGAGGAGGAGGAGGATAGTCAGTCAACATAACAGGACAGTCACTCAGCATCAGCATCAGTCTTGAAGGGATGTGACATTTGAAAATAAATTAGTCTGTTATATCAGCTTCAGGTGTTTGGTAGCTGGTGGTGATCCAAGACTGGTTCATCTTTATGAAGGTCAGTCGATCAACCGAGTCGGTGGACAGGCGCACCCTGTGATCCGTGACAAATCCTCCAGCAGCACTGAATGTGCGTTCTGAAAGAACTCTGGATGCAGGACAGGCCAGTAGCTCAATTGCATACTGTGCAAGCTCTGGCCAGTGATCCATCCTCAAGACCCAGTAAGCCAGAGGATTTTCAGTGGGGAAGGTGTCCAAGTCTGACCTTGCCCCTAGGTATTCCTGCACCATGTATATCAGACGCTGGCGATGGTTGCTGGAACCGATCATACCTTGGGGCTGCGGACTAAAGAATTGTCTGAACGCATCGGTCAGACGGCCACCTTCCCCACCGCTCCTTCTTTGACTGACCGAAGCCTCAGCAACTCGTTGTCCAGGACCAGGAGTTTGTAACCTCCCAGTCTCTGTGAACGCGTTGCACAGACCTTTCTGCAAGGCCTCCCGGAGTTGTCTCATCCTCTGCTCCCTCTGCGACGGTAAGATAAGGTCCGCAACCTTACCTTTGTACCGTGAATCAAGGAGAGTGGCCAGCCAGTAATGGTCCCTCTCCTTGATCCGAAGAATACGAGGATCCTTCCGTAGACTTTAGAGGATCAGGGAGGCCATGCAGCGTAGGTTAGCTGAGGCATTCGGTCCGGAGTCCTCTGGGTCACTAAGGACGACATGATCCGCAGCCACCTCCTCCCAGCCACGTACAAGTCCACGGGTTTCTTGGGACTGTAAATCATCCCTAAAAGACTGCTGCTGATGATGCTGAGTGCCAGGCTCCACCTCCATGCTGACACAATCCTCCTCCTCCTCCTCCTCCTCCTCTTCCTGTGCGAAGGGTGGGACAGAAGGAACACTGTCTGGGTAAAGGGGGCCTTGAGAGGCAAGGAAGTCCTCCTCTTCCTGCCTCTGTTCTGCCTCAAGTGCCCTGTCCATTATTCCATGCAGCGTATGTTCCAACAGGTGGACAAGAGGTACAGTGTCACTGATGCATGCACTGTCACTGCTCACCATCCTCGTGGCCTCCTCAAATGTTGCCAGGACAGTGCATGCATCCCTGATCATGCCCCACTGGTGTGGTGAAAAAAAACCGAGCTCCCCTGACCCTGTCCTGGTGCCGTAGTCGCACAGGTACTCATTGATGGCCCTCTGCTGCGTGTGCAGCCGCTGCAGCATGGCCAACGTTGAGTTCCACCTGGTGGGCATGTCACATATAAGGCGGTTCTTGGGCAGGTTCAACTCCTTTTGCAGCTCAGCCAGGCGAGCACTGGCATTATAAGATCTGCGGAAATGCACACAGACTTTCCTGGCTTGCCTCAGGACATCCTGTAAGCCCGGGTACCTGCCCAAGAACCGCTGCACCACCAGGTTAAGGACGTGAGCCACACAGGGCACATGGGTCAGTTGTCCCTGTCGGAGGGCGGAGAGGAGGTTGGTGCCATTGTCGCAAACCACCATTCCTGGCTTAAGCTGGTGTGGCGTCAACCACCTCTCGGCCTGCCCCTGCAGAGCAGACAGAACCTCTGCCCCAGTGTGGCTCCTGTCCCCCAAACACACCAGCGCAAGCACGGCATGGCATCTTTTTGCCTGCGTACTTGCGTAGCCCCTTGAACGCCTACGGAGCACCGCTGGTTCCGAGGACAAAGCACAGGAAGAGGCCATGGAGGAAGAAGAAGAGGAGGGGGTGGAGGAGAGAGGTGTGTCACAACCAGTAGTAGCATTTTGGAGGCGTGGCGGCGGAAAAACCTCCAACACTACTGCACCTTGTCCTGCATCCTTCCCAGCTGCCAAAAGAGTGACCCAATGGGCCGTGAAAGAAAGGTAACGTCCCTGTCCATGCCTGCTGGACCATGAGTCAGCGGTAATATGCACCTTACCACTGACCGCCCTGTCCAGCGAGGCCAAGACATTGCCTTCCACATGCCGGTAGAGAGCCAGAATCGCCTTCCGTGAGAAAAAGTGGCGTTTGGGAACCTGCCACTGAGGAACCGCACATTGCACAAACTCACGGAAGGGGGCCGAGTCTACCAACTAAAAAGGCAGCAGTTGAAGCGCTAGAAATTTAGCCAAGCTAGCATTCAACCGCTGGGCATGTGGATGGCTGGGAGTGAACTTCTTTCGACGGTCCAGCAGCTGGGGCAGGGAAATTTGCCTGATAGAATCGGACGTCGGTGTACTGCTAGCAGAGTGCCCGCAAGTACTTGGCTGTGACACACCTCATTCTACACCTTCATTCCTCTCAGTGCAGGTTTCAGAGAGGACTGAAGGTATAGTGGGGTTGGAGATCCCAGCTGATGCGGTGCAAGGAGAGGTCCGCTTTGTTCTTTGGTGTGGGTCTTTAAGGTAGGCTTGCCAATGAGCTGCATGGCAGGTCAACATATGTCTGGTCAAGCATGTGGTGCCCAAGCGGCTGATGTTTTGGCCACGCGATATACGCTTGAGACATATGTTGCAAACAGCAGCTGTGCGATCTGATGCACTCGACTCAAAAAAGGCCCACACCAAAGAACTTTTTGAATAACGGGCAGAGGCAGTGCCCTGCACAGGCGGAGCTCTGCGGTGTGATTCCGTTGGTGTGCTGCCCTTACGCTGGCCCCCCGAGGGCATCCTGCCTCATTGGAGATGTGCCTCCTCCTCCTCCTCTCTCCTATTAGGCACCCACGTGGAGTCAGTGACCTCATCATCCCCTCCCTCCTCATCACTGGAGCCAATCTGGCAGTATGCTGCAGCTGCTGGAACATGACTGCCAGATTGGTGTCCTTCTTGAGCATCCCCTCTCTCTGCTCTCACGCTACTGCCTTCCTCTAGCTGGGTATCATCATCAGACCCTTCGAAACGCTGGGCATCCTCCTGGAGCATGTACCCAACACTGTGCTCAAACAGTTCGGGGGACTCCTCAGGAGGACATGGTGGGTCTAGGGAAGGAGTGACTGATGATGACATTGATACCAGGGAAGAGGACGCTTTGGCAGCTGCTTTGCCAGTACCCTGAGCCTGGGTGAGAGAGGATGAGGAGGATGAGGAGGGCTTGGTCATCCACTCTACCAAGTCTTCGGCATGATGCGGCTCAACACGTCCAGCTGCCGAAAAGAAGGACAAGCGTGTCCCATGGCCACATGCTGATGACGATGCACCGCGTCCACGACCAGCACTGTTGTCTCTAGACACAGAGTCTGCTTGCCCTCTTTTATTGGCTCCTGACTGTCTGCCTCTCCTTGTTTGCCTTCCAGACATTCTAATGGCCTGCAGGGAGATGGGAAAACACAGCAATAAGGCCTATGTACTTTCCTTTTTTTTTCTTTGGTTGAGTATGCCTGTAAGTTATTATATCTAATGAGATGTGACTTGGCCGCTAAAGTATATTTGTTATAAAAAGGTTTATGGTTTACTGTTGGAGCAAAAAGTATTCCTCTGCACACTATCTGACGCAAGCTGAATGCGGGTGGAGCACAATGCTCCTATGTGTCTTCTATACGACACGTTCCCCTCCCCTTCTTTCCTTTTGGGGTTGTGGAGAGTGGGTAGCCTTCGAGTTTTCTTATCCGTTCTCCTACGGGAGTTCTGGACGGCTGCCCGTGCTCTCTCCCCCCATAGGGACCACCGCAGAAATCTGCGTGATAAATTAAGGTTTCCCACATGCGTCCAGATGGACGTTTTTGTTGTTTATGTAAATTTGTCTTTTTGTTTTTCTCAATACTTACCCGTTTCTTTTTTGTTTTATTTTCCCTATCAAGGCTGGCATGCATGGCTAAGTAGGTTCAAGGGTTATGCTCTACTGTGATAAATGGCCACACTTAAAGTTACTTCTTATAATGTTAGGGGTTTAAATGCTGCGGCAAAACGGCATCAGGTTATCCGTGAATTACGGAAACTTGCCTCTTCTATTGTGTTTCTTCAGGAAACACATTTAACCCATACTACGCAGGTCAAATTGACCTCGCTTTATTTTCCTCAGTGGTATTATAGCCTGTCAGGTACGAATAAAGCTAAGGGGGTGGCTATTGGTTTTAGTAGTAGCGTACCCTTCCGTTTTTTAGATATGCAAGCGGATGACCATGGTCGTTTTCTTTTTTTAAAGGGCTTTTTAGGTACTACCCAATTGTAACGGCACCCCCAATATAAAGGGGTATAACGCCGTTTACGAGGTTCCCTCTCCTAGACACACATCCACTCGCTACCAATATCCACAGCTAAACGACCCTTTCCCATAGGAACCAATCCCTCTGGAAGAAACGAGACGCACTCTGTATTCTTCTGGGGTAGAAAAATGACTTTATTATTGAGAAACATTGTAACTTTATACACAATTCAATACACAGGATTTGACATGAACAAGGGCCCAGCTCCACCCACACCTCCTAAGACTCAACACCTCATCCTGACGTCTGCTAGGCTTCAAAAGATCCCACCCAATACACATCTTCTCACAAAGGGTTGGCAGCCAGTCTGTCTGGCACTTTACAATACACACAAGGACTTAATCTCTATTCATACCAGACCTTCCCCAGTCATAATGAACAATAGAATGCAAAACAACTTAATTCCTCACAGCAATGATTACTTAACCCCCACATACAGTATACATCCAATCTATACACAATGTATATACAGCCTTGAATATGGCTATCACAGACCATATCGGGGGTTTCTTTTATTCACCCTGTGTCCAAAGTGACCCCACTGTCACACATCTCCCCTTTCGGCAGGGGACTAACAGAGGAGGGGACCCCAGACGGGTTGACTCCGAAGTTAGTCCATAGTTCTATTCCCCCAATGCCGGTATCCACACAGTACCCCAAACAAATTGCTCCAAACAGAGAATCACTTACCCAGCCAACCTCTGCCTCTCTCAGAGAACACACCCGCCGCTGGGGAGAGGCCTGGACTGGCCCTTCTCCCTGGAGTCCTTTCTGCTGCTGGAGAGAAGACAGGGTGACTGGGCTCAGTCCGTCATGCTGTTCGGGATCTGGGTCGACTGCCCGGCCTCCCTGGGGTATACAAGTGGAGACTGCAGTCCCATCCACTTGTGGTAGGTGAAAATCTCCCAGTGCTTGCAAAGCAAGGCTGACATCCTCCTGTCTCAGTGTCACACCATTTTCTGGGGTTGTGTCAGTGAGGACTGAAGTCCCATCCAATACCACAGGAACTCCCTCTTCTGTTAGTTGAGAGCCGAGGCCCGTGGCGCTCGGCTCTGTTGCCAGCTCTTCTGCTGGGTTGCTGTGAGTGGAGACCGCAGTCCCATCCACCGATATCCGCTCAAGTGGCAGTTGTGTGCAGCGGCCAGTAGCATTCTGCCCTGCTGCCAGTGATTCAGCTGGGGGTAAAAGCTTTACCACCTCAGCTTGTTGCTGGGGAGAGGGGCCAACTGCCCCGGCTCCCTGAAACTCCCCAGTGGTTTCCGGTGCTGGGCAGAGGTGGGTATCACTCTGCCCTGTTGCCAGGACTTCTGCTGGGGACTCCGCACCATCTGCTCTGGTTAACTGTTGGGGGGGAAGATGGCCTGCTTCTCCTCCCTGCATCTCTCGCAACCTCCTTCCGAATTCCTCTTCCATGGCGGCTGGTTCTTTAGGTGTTGTCCCCGATTGCCGTATTTGCGCCATTCTCCACTCATGTTGCCGCTCTAGTTCTCTCTTTTGTCGCTCTCGTTCTCTCTCTTGTCGGGCATCCTGCAGCTGAATGCCTTCAATGGCTTCCTGTATGGCGGTCTCTGATGGGTTAGCCCCATATAATGCCAACCGCTGCCGCACTCGTTGCTGAAACAAATCTTCAACTGACCGGGGTCCTGCATCACCCTTCTTCTGGTCCATCTCGGCTCTCAAGTAGGTCTTTCAGCGTGACTTTCCTGCAGGCTGCATAGCTGGTCCTTCACTGTGGTGGTTTGGAGTGTCCCAGGAACTGGAGAGCAAATCCCACTGCTGCCAACCAATGTTACGGCACCCCCAATATAAAGGGGTATAACGCCGTTTACGAGGTTCCCTCTCCTAGACACACATCCACTCGCTACCAATATCCACAGCTAAACGACCCTTTCCCATATGAACCAATCCCTCTGGAAGAAACGAGACGCACTCTGTATTCTTCTGGGGTAGAAAAATGACTTTATTATTGAGAAACATTGTAACTTTATACACAATTCAATACACAGGATTTGACATGAACAAGGGCCCAGCTCCACCCACACCTCCTAAGACTCAACACCTCATCCTGATGTCTGCTAGGCTTCAAAAGATCCCACCCAATACACATCTTCTCACAAAGGGTTGGCAGCCAGTCTGTCTGGCACTTTACAATACACACAAGGACTTAATCTCTATTCATACCAGACCTTCCCCAGTCATAATGAACAATAGAATGCAAAACAACTTAATTCCTCACAGCAATGATTACTTAACCCCCACATACAGTATACATCCAATCTATACACAATGTATATACAGCCTTGAATATGGCTATCACAGACCATATCGGGGGTTTCTTTTATTCACCCTGTGTCCAAAGTGACCCCACTGTCACACCAATGTACTCTAGCAAACATATACTGCCCGAACCAAAATCAACCTGCCTTTTTTTCTCAAATTCTTACTGATTTATCACAATTTGCTGAGGGTTTAGTCATACTGGCAGGAGACATAAATATGTCTCTAGATCCTGTTTTGGATACATCCCACGGTCGCTCTAACATCTCTTTTAAGCGCCTGTCCTTTGTTAAAAAGAGACTAATAGACTGACAATTGATAGACGTATGGCGTATTTTACATCCAAAAGAAAAAGATTTTTCCCATTTTTCGAAGACTCATCAGTCTTATTCCCAAATAGATAATATCTTTTTAGACCATTACCACCTCCCATTATTACAATCGGCGAATATAGGTACTGCGACACTGTCAGATCATGCACCTGTGTCGATGAGTATGACTATGCCCACTTTGACTCAGCGCTCCAATAATTGGAGACTCAATGATTCTCTTCTTTCTAACCCAACAGAAGTTTCTGAGTTTGCCTCTCATATATCGCAATATTTTAAAGACAATAAACCTTCTGAGACATCCCCTGCTATTGTATGGGAAGCTCACAAGGCAACTATGAGAGGCCGACTCATAGAACTTGGGGCAAGGAAAAAAAGAGCGCGTGGTCAACAACTTGAACAGGTTCTGCACCAAATAACAGAACTTGATAAACAACATAAACTCACTTTGCACACACCCCAGCTAGAAGCTCTCACATTGAAACGAGAGGAATTAAAAAATCTTCTTAACCTCGATACAGCTCGGAAATTCCAACAATATTCGCAAAAATTCTATGAGTGGGGGGACAATCCTAGCAGACAATTAGCAAGATCCCTCAAAGAAAAACAGACTAGATCGTTTATTCCTAAAATAAAGTTATCAAACGGAAATTTAGTCCATGCGACTCCTCACATTGCTAAAGCTTTCAGGGACTATTATGCAGATTTGTACAAAGTGCAGTGTGACTCTCCGTCTCTGACTGTGAAGGAGAGACGTAACCTTATGCTTACATATCTAAAAGAAGCAAATTTGCCCAAACTTTCAAATTTGACTCTCAGTCTCAGGGAACTTGAATCGGAACTTTCGGTTGAGGAATTTCAGGCGGCTCTGAAATCTTCACCGACAGGTAAAGCCCCGGGACCCGATGGTTATACTATCCGGTACTATAAAACATTCAGTGATATCCTTCTGCCCCGCCTTACGGCTTATGCCAATTCAATCTCACAGACCTCGGGACTACGCCCGGAATCTCTTACAGCCCATATTTCAGTTATCCTTAATGCAGATAAGGACTCTACTCAATGCAGTAGCTATAGGCCAATTTCCCTATTAAATGTTGATATCAAATTATATTCTAAGGTAATGGCCAACAGACTACTCCCTCTTATACCTAGTTGGGTTTCCACGGATCAGACGGGCTTTATGCCACACAGAGAAGCCAAGGATAATTCTCTCCGGGCGATATCTCTTATACAATACGCTCAAAGGTCTTCCCAGTCCACCCTATTCGTATCTACAGATGCTGAAAAAGCGTTCGATAGGGTGGACTGGGATTACTTAAAACTGACCCTGCGACATTTTGGGCTGGGACCCAAGATGTTTTACCGCATTACTTCCCTCTATTCTAACCCCACGGCACAAATTCGCATAAATGGCACTTTGAGTGACTCATTCCAACTATTTAATAGGACCAGACAGGGCTGCCCTCTTTCTCCCCTTTTATTTGCCCTTACCCTCGAACCCTTTTTGGCAACCATAAGATGTAATTTAAATATACATGGGATTCAAGTAGGTAATAAAACGCACAAATATGCGGCATATGCGGACGATATTTTATTCTTTATCCAGCAGCCTCGTATCTCGCTTCCTAATTTAATGTCAGCGTTTTCTACTTTTCAGACACTCTCCAACTTTAAAATTAACCTATCTAAGTCTGAAATTTTAAATATTAATCTACCTGGAAGGCAGGTGGAAAATTTAAAACCCCTCTTCCCTTTTAGATGGGTTCAACGAAGTATGAAATATCTGGGAGTGAATCTTGTGCCTCACACTCAGTCCCTCTTTAAATATAATTACATCCCATTATTGAATAATATTAGAAGGGATCTACAAAAGTGGAACACGCTGACACACTCATGGTTGGGTAAAGTGAGTATAATTAAAATGAACATTCTGCCTAGAGTTCTTTTTTTCTTTCAAATGATCCCATTGGGTGTCCCTATAGGATTTTTTTCCCTATTACAGACCATGGTCTCCCGCTTTATTTGGAGGAACAGTCACCCCAGAGTATCTAAGGAAGTTTTATTTCGCTCCAAGGAAGCTGGGGGACTGGCCCTTCCAAATTTTAAGGCTTATTATAATGCTGTGATTCTGTCTAGGATATCCGAATGGAAATATGCTGCTAATTCCAAACTTTGGGTGAGTTTGGAATATGCTCTTAGTAACACAGACCTAGCAACTACACCCTAGTTGCCACGCTTACATAGACACCTTGCTCCAAGTACCTCCACTTTAACCACTTCCACCCTGGATGTATGGGATGCCTTACATAGGAAGTTCTCGTGGTCATATGCTTCTCCTCTGTTACCGCTTTTAGACCACGATTATTTCTTACCTGGCCTATTAGATCCTGGCTATAGGACGTGGTTGCCAGAAGAACCTCTTCTACTACATCATGTTCTTCGAGCAAATGCGCTTAAGCCTCTTAAGGAAATTCTCGGCCTCAAGCCCATTATGTTTCTTGATAAATGGAGATATAATCAATTGCAAGGTTTCCTTAGAACTCTGCCTCAGCCGCTTAGAGGGATACAGGACTTAAACAGTATTGAGGAAGTTTTTAATTCAATGGACCCACCTGAACATTGTATCTCGGTATTTTACAAATTACTCATCAAGCTCCAAGGTGATACTTATCCTCCCTTTCTCGCTAAGTGGGAGGCAGACTTGGAATCCTGCCTCTCAGACAGCCAAAAGGATAAAGTCCTACAGCTGACTCATATCTCTTCAATTGCATCAAGGATGGCTGAGGTCAATTACAAACTACTAACCAGATGGCACTACACCCCATCAAAGCTTCATCAGATGCTCCCCGACAACTCCCCGTTGTGTTGGAGGAATTGTGGGAACAGAGCAACCCACGCTCATATATGGTGGTCGTGCCCACTCATCCGCCCCTTCTGGTCTAGCATTATTCGAATTATCCAACAAATATCCAATATTAATCTTCCTGCTGATGCATGGACCATTCTTTTCCATGCTACCAAGGAACCTGTCAGAAAATACAAATTTTCTTTAGTTCCACATCTGCTTAATACGGCTAAAGCACTTATACCTACCCTTTGGGGTCAGCCTGAGACCCCATCCGTGAAAAGGTGGTTTCAAAAAATTTCAGAGGTCCATCTCATGGAAGATATCACTCACTGCAACAAGGACACTTTTCAACGACAAACTTTAACTTGGACTCCATGGAGGGAGTTCAAGGACACCACAACCTATAGAGAGATACTTGCACAATCCCACTGAGACCTGTTTATATCTATTGAATAAGCTATCTACATCTTAAGGATGATTTCCTGTGGTTATTCTTTGGTAGGGATGAGCTTCGTGTTCGAGTCGAACATACGTTCGACTCGAACATCGGCTGTTCGATCGTTCGACGAAGATCGAACGATTTGGGCCGTTCGCGCCAAATTCGAGTGACGCGAACGGCCCACAATGCACTACGCCATCGCAGTGTCATCCAGGCGCTGTGATTGGCCAAGCATGCACTGTGACCCCGCATGCTTGGCCAATCACAGCGCCGGCAGCGAGGAGAGCAATGATTGGCCACAGGCAGGATGCCTGTGGCCAATTATTGCTGAGGGTGTTTAGTACACGCCCCACACTATAAAAGGCCGCCAGCACGGCGGCCTAGTGTAGTGTGTTCCGGAGCAGGGATAGAGCAGCATAGGCAGGGACAGTGACTGTTATTTCTTTCTTGCTTAACCTGGATTCCTTTAGTTTAGGGAAAGAGAAGGATAGGTAGGGAGAGTGTCAGTGTGTTTTGTGCTTGTGCTATAGTGTGCTTAAAAAAAACATTTATTCTAGGGACAGAAAACTGTAGGTAGGGACAGTGTCAGTTTCTTTCACTCTGCAAGTCCTTGTTTCCAGGGACCTGGAAGGACAGTGAGTGAATTGTCCTTGTGCTATATTGTGCTTAAAAAAACATTTATTCTAGGGACAGAAAACTGTAGGTAGGGAGAGTGTCAGTTTCTTTCACTCTGCAAGTCCTTGTTTCCAGGGACCTGTAAGGACAGTGAGTGAATTGTCCTTGTGCTATATTGTGATTAAAAAAAACATTTTTTCTAGGGACAGAAAACTGTAGGTAGGGAGAGTGTTTTTTTTCTTTCACTCTGCAAGTCCTTGTTTCCAGGGACCTGGAAGGACAGTGAGTGAATTGTCCTTGTGCTATATTGTGCTTAAAAAAAACATTTTTTCTAGGGACAGAAAACTGTAGGTAGGGAGAGTGTTTATTTTCTTTCACTCTGCAAGTCCTTGTTTCCAGGGACCTCTAAGGACAGTGAGTGAATTGTCCTTGTGCTATATTGTGCTTAAAAAAAACATTTATTCTAGGGACAGAAAACTGTAGGTAGGGAGAGTGTCAGTTTATTTCACTCTGCAAGTCCTTGTTTCCAGGGACCTGGAAGGACAGTGAGTGAATTGTCCTTGTGCTATATTGTGATTAAAAAAACATTTTTTCTAGGGACAGAAAACTGTAGGTAGGGAGAGTGTTTTTTTTCTTTCACTCTGCAAGTCCTTGTTTCCAGGGACCTGTAAGGACAGTGAGTGAATTGTCCTTGTGCTATATTGTGCTTAAAAAAAACATTTATTCTAGGGACAGAAAACTGTAGGTAGGGAGAGTGTCAGTTTATTTCACTCTGCAAGTCCTTGTTTCCAGGGACCTGTAAGGACAGTGAGTGAATTGTCCTTGTGCTATATTGTGATTAAAAAAAACATTTTTTCTAGGGACAGAAAACTGTAGGTAGGGAGAGTGTTTTTTTTCTTTCACTCTGCAAGTCCTTGTTTCCAGGGACCTGTAAGGACAGTGAGTGAATTGTCCTTGTGCTATATTGTGCTTAAAAAAAACATTTATTCTAGGGACAGAAAACTGTAGGTAGGGAGAGTGTCAGTTTATTTCACTCTGCAAGTCCTTGTTTCCAGGGACCTGTAAGGACAGTGAGTGAATTGTCCTTGTGCTATATTGTGATTAAAAAAAACATTTTTTCTAGGGACAGAAAACTGTAGGTAGGGAGAGTGTTTTTTTTCTTTCACTCTGCAAGTCCTTGTTTCCAGGGAACTGTAAGGACAGTGAGTGAATTGTCCTTGTGCTATATTGTGCTTAAAAAAAACATTTATTCTAGGGACAGAAAACTGTAGGTAGGGAGAGTGTCAGTTTATTTCACTCTGCAAGTCCTTGTTTCCAGGGACCTGTAAGGACAGTGAGTGAATTGTCCTTGTGCTATATTGTGATTAAAAAAAACATTTTTTCTAGGGACAGAAAACTGTAGGTAGGGAGAGTGTTTTTTTTCTTTCACTCTGCAAGTCCTTGTTTCCAGGGACCTGTAAGGACAGTGAGTGAATTGTCCTTGTGCTATATTGTGATTAAAAAAAACATTTTTTCTAGGGACAGAAAACTGTAGGTAGGGAGAGTGTTTTTTTTCTTTCACTCTGCAAGTCCTTGTTTCCAGGGACCTGTAAGGACAGTGAGTGAATTGTCCTTGTGCTATAGTGTGCTTAAAAAAAACATTTATTCTAGGGACAGAAAACTGTAGGTAGGGACAGTGTCAGTTTCTTTCACTCTGCAAGTCCTTGTTTCCAGGGACCTGGAAGGACAGTGAGTGAATTGTCCTTGTGCTATATTGTGATTAAAAAAAACATTTTTTCTAGGGACAGAAAACTGTAGGTAGGGAGAGTGTTTTTTTTCTTTCACTCTGCAAGTCCTTGTTTCCAGGGACCTGGAAGGACAGTGAGTGAATTCTCCTTGTGCTATATTGTGCTTAAAAAAAACATTTATTCTAGTGACAGAAAACTGTAGGTAGGGAGAGTGTCAGTTTATTTCACTCTGCAAGTCCTTGTTTCCAGGGACCTGTAAGGACAGTGAGTGAATTGTCCTTGTGCTATATTGTGATTAAAAAAAACATTTTTTCTAGGGACAGAAAACTGTAGGTAGGGACAGTGTCAGTTTCTTTCACTCTGCAAGTCCTTGTTTCCAGGGACCTGTAAGGACAGTGAGTGAATTGTCCTTGTGCTATATTGTGCTTAAAAAAAACATTTATTCTAGGGACAGAAAACTGTAGGTAGGGAGAGTGTCAGTTTATTTCACTCTGCAAGTCCTTGTTTCCAGGGACCTGGAAGGACAGTAAGTGAATTGTCCTTGTGCTATATTGTGATTAAAAAAAACATTTTTTCTAGGGACAGAAAACTGTAGGTAGGGAGAGTGTTTTTTTTCTTTCACTCTGCAAGTCCTTGTTTCCAGGGACCTGTAAGGACAGTGAGTGAATTGTCCTTGTGCTATATTGTGCTTAAAAAAAACATTTATTCTAGGGACAGAAAACTGTAGGTAGGGAGAGTGTCAGTTTATTTCACTCTGCAAGTCCTTGTTTCCAGGGACCTGTAAGGACAGTGAGTGAATTGTCCTTGTGCTATATTGTGATTAAAAAAAACATTTTTTCTAGGGACAGAAAACTGTAGGTAGGGAGAGTGTTTTTTTTCTTTCACTCTGCAAGTCCTTGTTTCCAGGGACCTGTAAGGACAGTGAGTGAATTGTCCTTGTGCTATATTGTGCTTAAAAAAAACATTTATTCTAGGGACAGAAAACTGTAGGTAGGGAGAGTGTCAGTTTATTTCACTCTGCAAGTCCTTGTTTCCAGGGACCTGTAAGGACAGTGAGTGAATTGTCCTTGTGCTATATTGTGATTAAAAAAAACATTTTTTCTAGGGACAGAAAACTGTAGGTAGGGAGAGTGTTTTTTTTCTTTCACTCTGCAAGTCCTTGTTTCCAGGGACCTGTAAGGACAGTGAGTGAATTGTCCTTGTGCTATATTGTGCTTAAAAAAAACATTTATTCTAGGGACAGAAAACTGTAGGTAGGGAGAGTGTCAGTTTATTTCACTCTGCAAGTCCTTGTTTCCAGGGACCTGTAAGGACAGTGAGTGAATTGTCCTTGTGCTATATTGTGATTAAAAAAAACATTTTTTCTAGGGACAGAAAACTGTAGGTAGGGACAGTGTCAGTTTCTTTCACTCTGCAAGTCCTTGTTTCCAGGGACCTGTAAGGACAGTGAGTGAATTGTCCTTGTGCTATATTGTGCTTAAAAAAAACATTTATTCTAGGGACAGAAAACTGTAGGTAGGGAGAGTGTCAGTTTATTTCACTCTGCAAGTCCTTGTTTCCAGGGACCTGGAAGGACAGTGAGTGAATTGTCCTTGTGCTATATTGTGATTAAAAAAAACATTTTTTCTAGGGACAGAAAACTGTAGGTAGGGAGAGTGGTTTTTTTCTTTCACTCTGCAAGTCCTTGTTTCCAGGGACCTGTAAGGACAGTGAGTGAATTGTCCTTGTGCTATATTGTGCTTAAAAAAAACATTTATTCTAGGGACAGAAAACTGTAGGTAGGGAGAGTGTCAGTTTATTTCACTCTGCAAGTCCTTGTTTCCAGGGACCTGTAAGGACAGTGAGTGAATTGTCCTTGTGCTATATTGTGATTAAAAAAAACATTTTTTCTAGGGACAGAAAACTGTAGGTAGGGAGAGTGTTTTTTTTCTTTCACTCTGCAAGTCCTTGTTTCCAGGGACCTGGAAGGACAGTGAGTGAATTCTCCTTGTGCTATATTTTGCTTAAAAAAAACATTTATTCTAGGGACAGAAAACTGTAGGTAGGGAGAGTGTCAGTTTATTTCACTGTGAAAGTCCTTGTTTCAAGGGACAGAGAAGGACACCTGAAGGTAGCCCTTATTGCTTTTTTCCCATCTCCCTGCAGGCCATCTATTAGAATGTCTGGAAGGCAAACAAGGAGAGGCAGACAGTCAGGAGGCAATAAAAGAGGGCAAGCAGGCTCTGTGTCTGGGGGCAACAGTGCTGGTCGTTGATGCGGTGCATTGTCATCAGCACATGGCCATGGGACACGCTTGTCCTTCTTTTCGGCAGCTGGGCATGTTGAGCCACATCATGCCGAAGACTTGGTAGAGTGGATGACCAAGCCCTCCTCCTCCTCCTCATCCTCTCTCACCCAGGCTCAGGGTACTGGAAAAGCAGCTGCCAAAGCGTCGTCTTCCCTGGTATCAATGTCAGACAAATCATCAGTCACTCCTTCCCTAGACCCACCATGTCCTCCTCCTGAGGAGTCCCCCGAACTGTTTCAGCACAGTGTTGGGTACATGCTCCAGGAGGATGCCCAGCGTTTCGAAGGGTCTGATGATGAAACCCAGCTAGAGGAAGGCAGTAGCGTGAGAGCAGACAGAGGGGATGCTCAAGAAGGACACCAATCTGGCAGTCATGTTCCAGCAGCTGCAGCATACTGCCAGATTGGCTCCAGTGATGAGGAGGGAGGGGATGATGAGGTCACTGACTCCACGTGGGTGCCTAATAGGAGAGAGGAGGAGGAGGAGGATGAGGAGGAGGCACATCTCCAACGAGGCAGGATGCCCTTTGGTGGCCAGCGTAAGGGCAGTACACCGACGGAATCACACCGCAGAGCTCCGCCTGTGCAGGGCGCTGCCTCTGCCCGTCATTCAAAAAGTTCTTTGGTGTGGGCCTTTTTTGAGGCTAGTGCATCAGATCGCACAGCTGCTGTTTGCAACATATGTCTCAAGCGTATATCGCGTGGCCAAAACATCAGCCGCTTGGGTACCACATGCCTGACCAGACATATGTTGACCTGCCATGCAGCTCGTTGGCAAGCCTACCTCAAAGACCCACACCAAAGAACAAAGCGGACCTCTCCTTGCACCGCATCAGCTGGGATCTCCAACCCCACTATAACTTCAGTCCTCTCTGAAACATGCACTGAGAGGAATGAAGGTGTAGAATTAGGTGTGTCACAGCCAAGTACTTGCGCCCACTCTGCTAGCAGTACACCGACGTCCGATTCTAGCAGGCAAATTTCCCTGCCCCAGCTGCTGGACCGTCGAAAGAAGTTCACTCCCAGCCATCCACATGCCCAGCGGTTGAATGCTAGCTTGGCTAAATTGCTAGCGCTTCAACTGCTGCCTTTTCAGTTGGTAGACTCGGCCCCCTTCCGTGAGTTTGTGCAATGTGCGGTTCCTCAGTGGCAGGTTCCCAAACGCCACTTTTTCTCACGGAAGGCTATTCCGGCTCTCTACCGGCATGTGGAAGGCAATGTCTTGGCCTCGCTGGACAGGGCGGTCAGCGGTAAGGTGCATATTACCGCTGACTCATGGTCCAGCAGGCATGGACAGGGACGTTACCTTTCTTTCACGGCCCATTGGGTCACTCTTTTGGCAGCTGGGAAGGATTCAGGACAAGGTGCAGTAGTGTTGGAGGTTGTCCCACCGCCACGCCTCCAAAATGCTACTACTGGTTGTGACACACCTCTCTCCTCCACCCCCTCCTCTTCTTCTTCCTCCATGGCCTCTTCCTGTGGTTTGTCCTATGAACCAGCGGTGCTCCGTAGCCGTTCACGGGGCTACGCAAGTACGCAGGCAAAAAGATGCCATGCCGTGCTTGCGCTGGTGTGTTTGGGGGACAGAAGCCACACTGGGGCAGAGGTCCTGTCTGCTCTGCAGGGCCAGGCCGAGAGGTGGTTGACGCCACGCCAGCTTAAGCCAGGAATGGTGGTTTGCGACAATGGCACCAACCTCCTCTCCGCCCTCCGACAGGGACAACTGACCCATGTGCCCTGTGTGGCTCACGTCCTTAACCTGGTGGTGCAGCGCTTCTTGGGCAGGTACCCGGGCTTACAGGATGTCCTGAGGCAGGCCAGGAAAGTCTGTGTGCATTTCCGCAGATCTTATAATGCCAGTGCTCGCCTGGCTGAGCTGCAAAAGGAGTTGAACCTGCCCAAGAACCGCCTTATATGTGACATGCCCACCAGGTGGAACTCAACGTTGGCCATGCTGCAGCGGCTGCACACGCAGCAGAGGGCCATCAATGAGTACCTGTGCGACTACGGCACCAGGACAGGGTCAGGGGAGCTTGGTTTTTTTTCTCCACGCCAGTGGGGCATGATCAGGGATGAATGCACTGTCCTGGCACCATTTGAGGAGGCCACGAGGATGGTGAGCAGTGACAGTGCATGCATCAGTGACACTGTACCTCTTGTCCACCTGTTGGAGCACACGCTGCGTGGAATAATGGACAGGGCACTTGAGGCAGAACAGAGGCAGGAAGAGGAGGACTTCCTTGCCTCTCAAGGCCCCCTTTACCCAGACAGTGTTCCTTCTGTCCCACCCATCGCACAGGAAGAGGAGGAGGAGGAGGAGGAGGAGGAGGAGGATTGTGTCAGCATGGAGGTGGAGGCTGGCACTCAGCATCATCAGCAGCAGTCTTTTAGGGATGATTTACAGTCCCAAGAAACCAGTGGACTTGTACGTGGCTGGGAGGAGGTGGCTGCGGATCATGTCGTCCTTAGTGACCCAGAGGACTCCGGAGCGAATGCCTCAGCAAACCTACGCTGCATGGCCTCCCTGATCCTGCAAAGTCTGCGGAAGGATCCTCGTATTCTTCGGATCAAGGAGAGGGACCATTACTGGCTGGCCACTCTCCTTGATCCACGGTACAAGGGTAAGGTTGCGGACCTTATGTTACCGTCGCAGAGGGAGCAGAGGATGAGACAACTCCGGGAGGCCTTGCAGAAAGGTCTGTGCAACGCGTTCCCAGAGACTGGGAGGTTGCAAACTCCTGGTCCTGGACAACGAGTTGCTGAGGCTTCGGCCAGTCAAAGAAGGAGCGGTGGGGAAGGTGGCCGTCTGACCGATGCGTTCAGACAATTCTTTAGTCCGCAGCCCCAAAGTATGATCGGTTCCAGCAACCATCGCCAGCGTCTGATAAACATGGTGCAGGAATATCTAGGGGCAAGGTCAGACTTGGACACCTTCCCCACCGAAAATCCTCTGGCTTACTGGGTCTTGAGGATGGATCACTGGCCAGAGCTTGCACAGTATGCAATTGAGCTACTGGCCTGTCCTGCATCCAGCGTTCTTTCGGAACGCACATTCAGTGCTGCTGGAGGATTTGTCACGGATCACAGGGTGCGCCTGTCCACCGACTCGGTTGATCGACTGACTTTCATCAAGATGAACCAGTCTTGGATCACCACCAGCTACCACACACCTGATGCTGATATAACAGACTAATTGATTTTAACATGTCACATCCCTTCAAGACTGATGCTGATGCTGAGTGCCTGTGCTGTTATGTTGACTGGCTATCCTCCTCCTCCGAGTCCTCAATGATACGATTGATGATGATAGCTTGTAAGATCATTTTTGTTTATGGGTGCCGCCACCAGTGCCTAACGCCCAATTTTTCAGCCCCTGTTTAACAGGGGCGTGTAATTACAATTTTTGAAGCAATACTTTGCAACAGGGCTCATTGCTGTGCTCCAAGTACAGTATCTGTGAGGAGTTGCAGTGTTGTGCCACCAGTGCCTAAGGCCCAATTTTTCAGCCCCTGTTTAACAGGGGCGTGTCATTACAATTTTTGAAGCAATACTTTGCAACAGGGCTCATTGCTGTGCTCCAAGTACAGTATCTGTGAGGAGTTGCAGTGTTGTGCCACCAGTGCCTAAGGCCCAATTTTTCAGCCCCTGTTTAACAGGGGCGTGTCATTACAATTTTTGAAGCAATACTTTGCAACAGGGCTCATTGCTGTGCTCCAAGTACAGTATCTGTGAGGGGTTGCAGTGTTGTGCCACCAGTGCCTAAGGCCCAATTTTTCAGCCCCTGTTCAACAGGGGCATGTAATTACAATTCTTGATCTAATAATTCACAGCAGGGCCCATTGCTGCACCCACCAAGAGTAACTGTCAGGGCTTACAGTGTTGTGGCACCAGCACCACCATCAAAGGCCCAATTTTTACTACCACTGTTCAACAATTATATGTAATTAAAATTCCTGATATAATAGTTGACAGCAGGGCGTTCCAGCACCAACCAAGAGTAACTGTGAGTGCTTACAGTGTTGTGCCAACACCAACAACTAAGGGGCCTATTTCTGCAGAGTATATACGGCAGGTCCCTACTTTCAAACATCCAACTTACAAACGACTCCTACTTGCAAACGCAAGAAGACAACAGGAAGTGAGAGGAAATCTACCACTAGGAAGGAAAATTCTCTCCTGTAAGAATAAATATGGGAGAAAGGTGTCTCCTCTGTACTGATGCTTTATCAGCAATCCTTGTTTCAAGAAAAAGACCACATTTCAAAAAGAGTTGTCATTGGGACGGAAAGTGAGGTGAAATGTTCTGAACAGGGGCACAGACAGCAAAACAAATGTTACAGGGGTGATAACCCTTACCTATGTTTTCCAAAAAGTTTAAAAATAGATTTTTGGTCTGGAGCTACACTTTAACAATGTACCTGTTCAAAATTACAAACAGACTCTACATAAGAACAAACCTACAGTCCCTGTCTTGTATGCACTGCCTGTATAGGGCTGTTCAGAGTATATAGGGCCTTTTTTATTTTATGTGCGGGGTTCCCCTTAATATCCATACAAGACCCAAAGGGGCTGGTAATGGGCTGGGGTAGGGGGGGGGGTCATGGGGTAGCTATGCCATTTTTCTTAAAGAATTTCATCCATATTACCGGGA
Organism: Rana muscosa; assembly: GCA_029206835.1. Taxonomy (NCBI): domain Eukaryota; kingdom Metazoa; phylum Chordata; class Amphibia; order Anura; family Ranidae; genus Rana; species Rana muscosa. Next base: position 406,162,603 of record CM055117.1, read on the forward strand.
CCAGACATTACATTAAAGCCGCAAGCAGTTTTAAATGGCTTTTTTTTCCTTTAGAAGTGTCATTTTGTGCAGGGACAGTTCTAAACACGGGAAACACGTGGCACTTCACAGGCATACTTTAGACACCCCCCAGGTACGATATTTAAAGGAATATTTGACTTTTTTTTTTTCACTTTATGCATCATTAAAATGACTGCTCCCGAAAAACGACCGTTTTTAAAACTTCTTTTTGCATTGATACATGTCCCCTGGTGCAGAACCCGGGTTCCCAAACCCTTTTTAGGACAATAACATGCATAATAGTTGTTATAATTAGCACTTTAGAATTCGAACGTTCGCATCCATTGTATTTAATAGGGTTCTAATGTTCGTTCGAACTTTCGGTCCGTTCGCGGGTTCTGGTGCGAACCGAACCCGGGGGTGTTCGGCTCATCACTATTCTTTGGTTTATCCCTTAAAGGAGCACTAAAGCTTCCCTTTTTTTTGCCAAAAAATAACAAACATGTTATACTTACCTCCACTGTGCAGCTCGTTTTGCACACAGTGTCCCCGATCCTGGTCTTCTGGGGTCCCTCGGCGGCTGTCTTGGCTCCTCCCCGCAAGGACTCCACACCATAATGCGAGTGAGCTCGCATGGTGTGGAGTGATTGCGGGCGCGTTCCCGTGATACAGCGGCTACCATAGCCGCCGACTGTATCACTCGGCTCCGCCCCCCGCACGCCGCGTCATTGGATGTGATTGACAGCAGCGCCAGCCAATGGCTGCGCTGCTTTAAATCCATCCAGTGTAGCCAATCGGCGGCCAGGCTGAAAAACGAAGAGGATGACGGGGACGAGCGTGGGACTTTCGAGGGGCCAAGTAAAACGGGGGCTCGGGGGGGGGGCGGTATTGTCGAATGTTTTTTCACCTTAATGCATAGGATGCATTAAGGTGAAAAAACATGTAACTTTACTACTCCTTTAAGAGACTAAAATGTAATGTGACAAACATTTTATTGGATACCATGCATGCCGGCCTTCCCTTTCCTCCCTTTTCTTTCCTTTTTTATACCCCTATTTTTGTTCTCTTCCTTTTCTCGGAGAGAGTGAGAGAGGGGGATTAGATTTGTTCTTCCCTGAGGCTTCCCATACTCCCCCCCTCCTCCCCCCCCTTTTTTTTTTTTTTGGCACAGGTGATGATAATTTTACTTGTTATTTTTCTCTCTACGTATATGTTTTGTCACTTCATTAGTGTAGTCACTTGTAAATTCATCCCTTAGTCCTCTATACAGTCCACTTTTAGATTTTAACACTTGTTTTTTAGTTTGTAGTAGTTTTTGAAATTATTATTTATTTATTTTTTTCACTCTTTTTTAATTAATTTTACGTTAGAAGACATCAACACTAGAGTGATAGCACATAATATATCTGGGGGAGAGTATGGGGGATCGTATTCCCCCATCCCCCCCCTTTCTAAAATCTTCCCCACTCCCCCCCTCCCCCCCTTTTTTCTTTTTTTTTTTTGGCACAGGTGATGATAACTTTACCTCTCACTTTTTTCTTTATATACATGTTTTGTCACTCTATTAGTACAGTCACTCATAAATTCATCCCCTAGTCCTTTATACTGTTTACTTTTAGATTTTAACACCTGTTTTTTAGTTCGTAGTAGTTTTCGAAACCACTTTTTGTCTCCCTTTATTATTTAATTCCACTTTAGAAGACATCAACACTAGAGTGATAGCACATAATATATTTGGGGGAGAGTATGGGGGATTGTGTTCCCCCATCCCCCCCTTCTAAAATTCATCCCCACTCCCTCCCCCCCTTTTTTTTTCTCTCTCCCTCTCTCTCTCCATTTCCCCATCTCTCCCTCTTTTCTTCCCCCCCCTTTTTTTTTTCTTTTCTTTTATTTTATTATTTGTAATGGGAAATATTGAGACTGTAAATGTGTTTCATGTATTGTAATGTGTGTTATATATGTTTTTGGAAAATTAATAAAAAAGATAATAAAAAAAAAAAACACGTCCAGCTGCCGAAAAGAAGGACAAGCGTGTCCCATGGCCACGTGCTGATGGCGATGCACCGCGTCCACGACCAGCACTGTTGTCTCTAGACACAGAGCCTGCTTGCCCTCTTTTATTGGCTCCTGACTGTCTGTCTCTCCTTGTTTGCCTTCCAGATATTCTAATGGCCTGCAGGGAGATGGGAAAACCAGCAATAAGGCCTAGCTTCAGGTGTATATTTTGCAGGAATCACACTATGCCTGCTGTAAGTGCTGCAAATGCCTGTTGGTGTAACACACCAGGAAAACACAGCAATACGGGCTAGCTTCAGAAGTATATTTTGCAGGAATCACACTACGCCTGCTGTAAGTGCTGCAAATGTCTGTTGGTGTAACACACTAGGAAAACACAGCAATAAGGCCTAGCTTCAGGAGTATATTTTGCAGGAATCACACTACGCCTGCTGTAAGTGCTGCAAATGCCTGTTGGTGTAACACACCAGGAAAACACAGCAATACGGGCTAGCTTCAGGTGTATAATGTGCAGGAGGCACACTCCGCCCGCTGTAAGTGCTGCAAATGCCTGTTAGTGTAACACAGCAGGAAAACACAGCAATAAGGGCTAGCTTCAGGTGTATACTGTGCAAGAGGCTTAGCAACAATGACACTGACACTGTCCCCTGCCTATCCTTCTCTCACCCTGCACACAAGGTTTATCAAAGAATATGACACTGACACTCTCCCTGCCTATCCTTCTCTCTCCCTGCACACAAGGTTTAGTAAAGAATATGACACTGACACTGTCCCCTGCCTATCCTTCTCTCTCCCTGCACACAAGGTTTATCAAAGAATATGGCACTGACACTCTCCCTGCCTATCCTTCTCTCTCCCTGCACACAAGGTTTAGTAAAGAATATGACACTGACACTGTCCCCTGCCTATCCTTCTCTCTCCCTGCACACAAGGTTTATCAAAGAATATGACACTGACACTCTCCCTGCCTATCCTTCTCTCTCCCTGCACACAAGGTTTAGCAAAGAATATGACACTGACACTGTCCCCTGCCTATCCTTCTCTCTCCCTGCACACAAGGTTTAGCAAATAATATGACACTGACACTCTCCCTGCCTATCCTTCTCTCTCCCTGCACCCAAGAATAGCACAAAGAATATCAACACTGTCCCTGCCTATCCTTCTCTTTCCCTGCGCCGGAACACACTACACAAGGCCGCCGCGCTGGCGGCCTTTTATAGTGTGGGGCGTGTGCTAAACCCCCTGAGCTATTATTGGCCACAGGCAACCTGCCTGTGGCCAATTATGGCTCTTCTAGCTACCGGCGCTGTGATTGGCCAAGCATGCGGGGCCACAGTGCATGCTTGGCCAATCACAGCGCCGGGATTGCACTGCGATGGCGCAGTGTATTGTGGGCCGTTCGCGTCACTCGAATTTGGCACGAACGGCCCAAATCGTTCGATGTTCGCCGAACGATCGAACAGCCGATGTTCGAGTCGAACGTATGTTCGACTCGAACACCGAGCTCATCCCTAACAGTAACGTAACCAGGGAACCTCTGCCTGTTCCCCGGTCTGATGTAGCTTCTTAGATTTTTCTATGCATTCTTTCAGACAGACGTCATACTTGCTTAATAGGAGTATAATTTCTAAGAAGTTACCATGATCAATATTGCTGTCATCAAGCATGTATGCAGCCTCATTCTCTGACCTATAGCTAAGACCTCTTTTGCCATTCAATTTTACAACATCAACCACATGCTCCAGTATTTGTCGTCTCTTTCTGATTTGTTCTCTGTATGAGGACAGCTGACTTCCACCAAGTAAATGTTTAACGTCAGATTTAGAGGCATTTAAGAAGTATGCTTCTGCACAGGTTTTGTGTGCTATGCCCTTTTCATGTTCCTCTATGCACTGATGCACATGTTTCCAGTCTGTCATACCACTTATGAAGGAAGATTTGTCAGATAACTTGGAAAATGCTATGCAGACAGAGCAATGTAATGCATGGCGTTCTTGGCAGTAAGTAAGCCACCGTCTATTAGTGCCATTCTTGCAACAGAACACTTTCTGTACCAATGGATTTGTTGATGTTTGTTGAGGATGATAATTTAAAAATATATTCAAGTTTTCCTTGTGGGGACGAATGTAATAATCAATGTTTTCCTCAGTGACTTCACTTTCCTCTGTGTATGCTGCCATTTCAACACTCTCTCCTTTGTTTCCATCACCTCTGTCATCTACTCTCTCATGCGTTATGTCTTCTCCTCTCTCTAATCCTCTGTCTTTTTTCAGAACTTCTCTTTCTTGTCTACACTCATGTTCCTGCTCATCTCCTCTATCGTCTTCACATTCATTGCCTGCCTCATGCTCCCTCTCCTCTCCACTCTCTCCTCTATTGTGGACCCAGCCTGAGAATAGACATATAGTAAGTCACAACTGTAGGCATAATATGTTCCAAAAAGTCCACAAATCTTTATGTGGTTTAAAAAGGAATAAATAATAATGTCTGACTTACCACAGCAGTCAGGCCTGCGCTGCTATCAGCTTTTGCGGACGTTCCAGCAAATAATGCATCTAGTTTTACACATTTAGTGGCATCTGCCTCAAGTGCTTGCCTTTTTTTGTCTCTTAACTTCTCGGCTCCTCCCTTACGTTTAGTCTTGTGTTTTAACATGTTTGGTGTTGCAAGTCACACCTAATGGGTTTAGTTAAAGTGTAATACATTATTTAAACATTTCTCTAGATTTTCAAAACTTCTTATATACTTCTGGAGTAAACTTATATTAATCTTCTGTTATTATCTATGGTATAAAGGTTTGAACATGCAATACAGACACATATATTACTTTTGTGAATTGGCAAAAGAATTGCAAAATCTAGGACAGGGCAACTGATCTGGAAAATATTGCTGCATTGCAGATTTTTGCATCTGCATTTCCCAAATACAGCAATATGCCATCTGCAACGATAGCAGTGGCAGCTACTTCTCCAGCCATACCCCAGCCAATATTAACCACTTGCTGTCCGCGCTATGGCCAAATGACGGCCACAGCGCGGACCTGAATTTCCGGGGGGCTGTCAATAGACGTCCTCCCCTTTGCATGCGCCCCCTGCAGGGCGTGCGCGGCGCGCGCTGTGATCACCGAGCCAATGACAGCTGATCACGTGATGTAAACAAAGCTTGGTAATATTTTTTTTTGTTTTCTCACGCTGACAGCATGAGGAGAAAAAAAAAAGCCAATCACCGGCTTTTGTGTAATGGACATCGGTCCCCAGTGGAAGAGGCACATCAGCCTCATCAGTGGTGCCCACCAGTACCGCCTGTCAGTGCCCCCTGCCAGTGACCACCAGTGCAAACACAGTGCCACCTATCAATGTCTACGAGTGCCACCAATTAATGCCCACCAGTGTTGCCAATCAGTGCCTCATCAGTCTCACCTACCAGTGCTGACCAGTGCCCATCATTGCCACCTATCAGTGCCCATCACTGCCAGCTATCAGTGCCACCTATTAGTGCCAATTCTCAGTGCCCACCTTTTCCACCTATCAATGCCCTTCAGTGCCACCCATCAGTGCCACCTCTGTGTCACCTCTCAGTGCCCACCAATGCCGCCTCTCAATGCCCACCAGTTCCGCCCATCGGTGCCCATCAGTGCAGCCTATCAGTGCCCATCAGTGCAGCCTATCACTGCCCATCAGAGCAGCCTATCGGTGCCCATCAGTGCAGCCTCATCAGCGTACATCAATGAAGGAGAAAAATTACACGTTTGCAAAATTTTATTTATAACAAAATATACAATTTGTATTTTTTTTTATTCAGTCTTTTTTTTTTAAAATTACAAAAAATAAAAACCGCAGAGGTGATCAAATACCACCAAAAGAAAGCTCTATTTGTGGGAAAAAAATTAAAATTAGTTTGGGTACAGTGTTGTATGACCGCGCAATTGTCATTCAAAGAGTGAGAGCGCTGAAAGCTGAAAATTGGTCTGGCAGGAGGGAGGTTTAAGTGCCCGGTAAGCAAGTGGTTAAAGAAGAGGACTGCAGCCCAGAGAAGGAGAGCCCTCCAGAAGTGTCCTGTTTACCCATTTCCAGGGAGAGATCAGCTCAGTGGTGAATGAGCACTTCAGCAGAGCTCTCAGCCAACCCAGCAGTTATTCCCCAAGCAGTGTGCTGCTGCCAAGACTGCCAGTACTGCCACTGGTCACTGATGAATGAATGTACTGCCACTGATGCATTAATGGTTGACCAGTGGTCAGCCATTAATGCATCAGTGACCTGACATGTGGAAGTACATTGATTCATTTGTCTGTGACCGTCAGTAAATGTATTCATCAGTGACCGTGACCAGTGCAGGACATGTCACATTATTACATCAGTTAATATGACCAGTGGCAGACAGTACATCCCCCCCCCTCCCCCGCCATGCTGCATATTAGAAAAAATCAGAATGACAGTAATCACTTCATACATCATATACTGCACTGCAGTCAGATGGCTGCATAACATTCCGTATGGCATCAGCCTAGTAGTTTGTTTCTTACTTTTGATACAAATGTGACACTGTGTTCTGACTGTTGAAGAAGATGAAGTTCTTGGCAATGGTGGCACTGGTTCCAATCGTTCTTGTTCCTCCTCGGCGGCGCTGGCTCCGCCTCCTCTTGGAACTTGAACAGCACAGCAGCTCTCCTCGGGCTCGGCTCCGCCTCCTCCCATGTCCCAGTTCCATGATAACCAGGCCAGGCTCCCTATCCTCGGCTCCTCCTCCCATGCCCTCCTGCCTATGCTATGGCCGTGACCCGTGAGACACGTCACGCCGCTGGGAGGGGGGCAGGGCCTCTGCAAACATAGGAGGAGCCGGAGGGAAGTGTCGTGGAGGCAGCGCAGCACAGCAGAGATTGTTATTGGCTGGCGGCCTGGCGCCGCCGCCGTCAGGTGCATCTGCAGAGCTCAATTGTTACTGACATCACTCAGACCCACTGCCAGTGATTGACAGGCGGCCCACTGCCGATCGGCCCACCGGGAATCTCCCGGTACTCCCAATGGCCAGTCCATCGCTGAGTATAGGACATTGCTGGGCGCCATTTTGCTCACGAGGGAGGATAGCTGCAGCGGGGTCTGTTAAACTGTCTAACATATTGCTAAACGTTTTGATGTTTTAATAAGTATACCCATATTGCAGGGCTCTGCATGTGACATTGCATACTGTTTTATCATTTTAACCTTTACCAACAGTGAAATATTAGAGTTAAGTATATTGGCTGTCAGTGTCATTTACTGTGCTATACCATACTGTGGGATTGTGTCATAGAGAATATTAGATTGATTGCAATTCTATCATCCCCTTTACTAACTGTGCCACACGAGGTCAGAGCCGATTGCCAGGGGTTGACAGCGGTGCACTACAGGGCCCAAAACAAACAAGGCAGCCCTCTTAACTGGGGGTATCGCTACATATAGTTGAAGCTGTTTTCTTATTCTGAACTGCTTTTGCAAGCAATTCCCCACTCTTATTTCCCTGTTTATAATATATATTGTGCCTCAATATGTATTGTCTTTTTGTTTTCATGTTCAATTCTTCAGCTAAAAGAGTTCTTGTTTTTGTTAATTCTTCAGCTAAAAGTGTTTTTGTTTTTGTTAATTCTTCAAATGTTGAGAGTGCAACAGTTCTTTTGTGTGTTATTTCTAGTTTGTGTATTTGTTCAACTAATGATCTTATTTTGGATTGTTGTTCTTTCGTTATTTTAGCAAATTTTTTGATAAATTCCCCTCTAATGACGCATTTGTGTGCCTCCCATTGAGTAAGTGAGGAGGTCTCATCGTTCTCGTTACGTGAAAAGTAATGTTTCAGTGTATCGTTAAGCTCTAGTACGTCCATAGGGTCTTTTAATATGGCAGTATTGAGTATCCATGTTTTGGTTGTAGTGTTTTTCTGGAAAAGTCAGTGTCATGGTAATTGGGTGATGGTCCAATATGGTCTGCGTGAAGGACCTTATGTGAAGATACTACCTCTCATCTTACCATTACCCTAGTTCAGGGACAGCGTGAATGACCCTCTGTTTGTTCAGAGGTCCATTCGTTCAGGTGAGCGGTTTGCACTTCTGGTGAAGCAGACAACGTATATGGATGCACAGTGATTATTTTGAGCACCCTATTCACTGCCTAAGGAATCTTCTTCTTCTAGTGTTCTTCACTATCAACATCCTTTGGCCTCAACTTGATATTTATTTTTGGACTTGTTCATGATATTTTAGTTGTCTAGCGCTGCACTGCTTTTTATATGTGATGGTCCAATATAGTCATGGTTTCAATTGTTGAATTATTTAATATGGTCAGGTCAGGTTGTGTTATAAATAAGTAGTAAATTCTAGAGTACTTTTGATGAACATTAGAGAAGTAAGTAAAATCTTTAGTTTGAGGGTTGTCTCCAGGTGTCATGTAGCATTAATTCTTGTAATTGGGTTTTGATTTGTTTCAATGCTCTGTAAGGAAGGCTCGATGCTCCATTCGAGGTATCTATAAGGGGATTCAAAGGAATATTGAAGTCCCCTCCTAGGACAAGAATGCCTGAAGCAAAAGTCGTTAAAAGATCTTTAATTTTGTGGAAAAAAGCTACCTGCTTTGAATTTGGGGCGTAAATGTTTGCAATTGTTATGGGATGGTGTCCCATCTTTCCTTTCAGGAAGATGTATCTCCCTACGGGATCTAGCATAGTGTCATGAATCTGGAATGGTGTCTGTTTAGATATCAGTATTGAAACTCCCTTTGTTTTTCCTTCCGAATTGGTGGCGTGAAACGCTGTCGGGTATCTTTTGTCTTGTAGTTTCGGATTTGTCAGATTTAAAGTGAGTTTCTTGTATAAAAATAATGCTTGCTTTTTGTTTGTGAAATTCATTGAGAAATGTGGTTCTTTTTTCAGGTATATTGAGTCCTTTAGCGTTAACTGATAGTAACTTAATCGATGAAGTGATGGTCTGTTGTTTATTGATAGACATCTTGGAAGTTGTGTATTAGCTTTTTTAATAACCTATCTTCAAAATAGTGAGGTTAAACTCTAGGAATTGGAGTTGAAATGTATTTTATTTGTCCGTCAGTACGCTCGTCTGGGCAATGTCCGTGGGTTGGGGGGGGGTAAACAAAACAAAACAAAAAAAAAAAGGAGTGAGAAGGGAGCGTGTTCCGGGGGTAGGTTTAGACCCACTAATCCACCCTTTTTTGTGAAAATCTGGATGGTTCAAAAGGTAAAAACAATTTTACCCCTTGTGTGGGTTCAAGGTCTAAGTAGGTCCTGATGGATTCTTATTATTTAAAATGATCTCTCTTACAACTATATGATCAGCAAAAAAGAGAATAATCAATTCTTAAGCCTCGTACACACGGCCGAGAATCTCGTCGTTAAAAACATGTAGTTTTTTATGACGAGATCCTTGGACAAGAAACTTGTCCCGGCCGAGTGTACACACGCTCATTTCAAAGAACCCGCGGTTCTTTGAATGGAGCGTACGCGGTGACGTCATCGAATACGACGAGCATGCGCTCGTCACATTCGATGCCGTCGCTGCCATCTTGGTTCACCCTACCTATGCCTAGGAAGCTACCGCGCATGCGTCAAAGTCATTTCGAGCATGCGCGGGCTTCCCGGCGAACAGGTAAGTGTACACACACTCAATTTTCTTGTCGAGAAACAGGCTGACGAGAATCTCGACGAGAAAATAGAGAGCAGGTTCTCTATTTTCTCGTCGAGATACTTGTCGCTTTTCTTGACGAGAAACCATACACACGAACGAATTTCTCGGCAAGAAATCTCTGCCAGCAAGTTTCTTGCTGGTTCTTGCCGAGAAACTCGGTCGTGTGTACGAGGCTTTAGTTTTTTATTTTCTCCTTCTTTTTTCTTTACTTTATTCCTTTATTTTCTAGCACTCTGGAGCAGCTAGCTAAATAGGTTGTTCTAATGTTTCAGGATTTTATATATGTCGTTAAAGGGGTTGTAAAGGTTCGTTTTTTATTTTCTAAATAGGTTCCTTTAAGCTCGTGCATTGTTGGTTCACTTACCTTTTCCTTAGATTTCCCTTCTAAATATTTTTTTTTTGTTTTCTTTGTCTGAATTTCTCACTTCCTGTTCCTCCTCAGTAAGCTGTTCAGTAAGCTGTTCTGGCTGATTCCACACCAGTCGGATGATGGTGTGAAGTTTAGTGAGAAGAAACAGGAAGTGAGAAATTCAGACAAAGAAAAAAAACATTTAGAAGGTAAATCAAAGGAAAAGGTAAGTGAACCAACAATGCACTAGCTTAAAGGAACCTATTTAGAAAATAAAAAACAAACCTTTACAACCCCTTTAAGTACGGGTGAGGTTAATTAATTTTTTTATTGGATGCCACGGGTTATAGATTGTTAATCAATAAGTAGCAGGATTCTATGCATTCTACCAATATTGCAATGATGCATGCACTATAAAGAAACATATTGTATTTTAAGTCAGCTAAAGTAATTCAGAGATTAAATGGGTAAAAACCATTATGTAGTTATTAATTTCAGCCACTAGAGGGAGACAGTGTATAGGTGTGTAGCGGGTATGTACTTTCCCGGGTGTAATTTAAACCTGGCAGAGACACCAGTGATGTGTAATCCCCTGCGGCCCAGCGGGTGGCGCTGTCGCCCTGGGCTGGGGTTGAATAATTGCTGTGTGCCGGGTCTCCTTTTTGTCCTCCCTCGGCAGCGGTATGGTGGGGCGGGGAACCCGCTGTGCTTGCCGGGAGAGGGTATAAAGGGGCCGGCCATCTTTGTCACGGGGTCGAGTCCCAGGCACCTTCAGCCTGAGGGCGGTGGTTCGTGTCGGTCCTCTAGGCGGCCTAGGCCTAGAGGACGTCCGGAGGTCGTGTTCCATCCCAGGCACCTTTAGCCTGGGGTGAGGTACTTGAATGGAGGTCTGGAGCTCAGTGCCCAACACTGAGTTCCGCGAGGGACGGAGATCCTAGGGAACCCAGGGATTGGGTACCCGAATCCGGAAGGCGTAATGGACCGGGGGGAGCTCCTCACTCGAAGACCGGGTGCAGCAGACTGCCAGTGACGGGTGAGCCTCCCATCGGAGACCGCCTGGAAGGAAATTCCCCTCTCGCTAGGAGACCGCAGCCCACTTTCAGGGAGGAAAGTGGAGAGTTCATTGTGTCTGGGCCTGCTCGCATCCACACCTCCTTGTCTGTTCTGTTCTCTAATGGAGTCTAAAGCCCCGTACACACGATCGGTTTGACTGATGAAAACCGTCCGATGGATGGTTTTCATCAGACCAACCGATCGTGTATGGTACCCATCGGTCTTTTTTCCATCGGTTGTAAAAAATAGAACTTGTTTTAAAATTTTCCGATGGATAAAAAACCGATGGGAATTTCCGATCGTCTATGGGCAAGTCCATCGGTTAAAAAACCCACGCATGCTTAGAATCAAGTCGACGCATGCTCAGAAGCATTAAACTTAGTTTTTCTCGGCTCATCGGAGTGTTTTACGTCACCGCGTTTGGAACGGTCGGTTTTTTGACTGATGGTGTGTGGCCAAGACTGATGAAAAACAGTTTCATCGGATTTCCGATGGACAAATCCATCGGACGAAAATCCATAGGTTATCCGATCGTGTGTACGGGGCTAAACTGATTGTGCTGTTCACTTGAGAAGAATAAAGAAGTGTTAGACTTTAATGGTGTGGGGCTCTTTTCTGTTGGACATTGTTCAAGGTAACTCCAGGTGCACAACACTGACCCGAAGGTAGAGAAGGAACTTTGCTTACACCGCAGGGACACCTATGGTGAAGGCTTGGCATGGTGACCCCGCTCTCTCCCCTCTAAGGTACCCCTAGACAAGAGAAAGACGAGCTGATTCAAAGAGGGGAGTGAGGAGGCCACTACAGGTGATTTATAAGTTGCATGTAAAATAATAACTTTTGAAGCATATCTAATGGAAATAAACAGATTAAAGTAAAACGTTAAGAGATGCAAGTATTCAAACTTATGTTTAACACATGGAGTAACAATTCATTATTGTCCTTATATTCTCTCCAGAGATATCTGATATATAAGTAAGGCATTATGGTGGTCGAGGTCATGTGTAATTCGTTTTTTATGTGCTTGAGGTATTTCAAGTGATGAAGGAATTATCGTCTAGCTCACAGGTGTCAAACACAAGGCCCGCGGGCCTAATCCGGCCCTCCAGGCCATTTCATGTGGCCCTCGCACCTCTCCTGCAGCTGCAGGAGAGCTCCAGTCCTCCTCTGGTCCTACTCCAGACCCTTACTTTCTGCTTTCAAGCAATGCATCCAGCTTCTTCCCAGAAGCAGAATAAGGAAAGGAGGTGCACTGTGATGTAAGGGAGAGTTGGGGACTCAACATCTAATGTAAAGGGGAGGAGTTTGCGCTGGACAACTAATCTTAAAGATACAACCGGCCCTTTTGAGGGCAATCATAATGCTCATGCGGCCCACAATGAAATTAAGTTTGAAACCCCTGGCTGATCTAAACAACGCTCTTCAAGATTATTTGGATGAAGGAGAATTTATTTTGTAATATATTGTCTTATATATTTAATATATGAATTTGGATGTTGTGAACCACCATCATGCCTTATCTTTGCATTAACTAAGGATAAATAGAATTTAAACAGTATATAACATTAACAGTTATCAACTCGTCACTGGTTAGATCTAAACCATATATAAAAATCTGAGTTTCGCATAGTTACATAGTTAGTCAGGTTGAAAAAAGACACAAGTCCATCCAGTTCAACCATAAAAAAAAAAAATATATATATCGTACAATCCCATATACCCAATTCTATACCCACAGTTGATCCAGAGGAAGGCAAAAAACCCCAGAAGAGCATGATCCAATTTGCTACAGCAGGGAAAAAAATTCCTTCCTGATCCCCCGAGAGGCAATCGGATATTCCCCGGATCAACTTTACCTATAAATGTCAGTACCCAGTTATATTATGTACATTTAAGAAAGAATTCAGGCCCTTCTTAAAGCAATCTACTGAGCTGGCCAGAACCACCTCTGCAGGGAGTCTATTCCACATTTTCACAGCTCTTACTGTGAAAAAACCTTTCCGTATTTGATAGTTACATAGTTAGTCAGGTTGAAAAAAGACACAAGTCCATCCAGTTCAACCATAAAAAAAAAACAAAAAAAAAACAAAAAAAAAAATATAACAAAAAACTTTGTCTCAAACTTTGTCTCAAACTGAGACTTTAGCCTCGTACACACGACCGAGTTTCTCGTCGTAAAAAACACGTCGTTTTTTTCGACGAGATTCTTGTTAACCTTGTCGATTTTCTCGTCAAGCTTTCCATGCGTACACACTGACATTTCCCAATTTCCTCGTTGTTCACCGCGGTCACGTCCAGCACGTACGACGGCACTATAAAGGGGAAGATCTTTTTTCTTGGCGCCACCCCTTGGGCTGCTCTTGCTGATCTCGTGTTACCGCGTGTGAAGTAAAAGTTTGGGAAGAGACGATTCGCGCTTTTCAGTCTTCGTACTTTTCAGTTCGTTTTCTGCGGTTCAGTTTGTGCTTGTGGGTTCGTATCTTGACTTTCAGGGCATCTAGGCAGGTCGTATCTGTTTTACAGTGCGTTCTTGCCTGTTCGTTTCTGTTTTTCAGTTCGTTATTCATAGGCCTTGCTGTTCTAAAGTGCGTTCTGTTCTGTACGTTCTGATAAGACGACCGTTTCCTAGCCATGTCGCCTGGACGTTCTCGTCGTCGAGTTCGTGGTGTGCGTGCGCTTGGTGTTGGTCTGCTTGTTTTGGACCAAGACCAGTCCATGAATGGTGTGAGGAGGAGTTCATGGACCAAGAATTGGTTGCTCCAGCGGGACCAATTCTGCCATATGCCTCTGCTGCGGGAGATCGTCGAGAATAATCCTGAGGACTACAGGAATTTTCTGCGGATGTCTGACCCCGTTTTTCAGGAACTGTTGGCTTTGGTGTCCCCCTATATTACCAGGCAGGACAAAGAAGCCATCAGTGCTGAGCAGAGGCTCATTGTCACGTTACGTTATCTGGCGACAGGGAGAAGTCTTCAGGACTTGAAGTTCACGACAGGCATCTCCCCCCAGGCTCTGGGCCTCATAATCCCAGACACCTGTTCTGCCATTATACAAGTCCTGCAGGAGGACTATATTAGGGTAAGTTTTCTCCATTAACATCACATTTTATGTATTTCATGTATGCTAATGTATTGTATTTCTTTCATCCTTCCCTAATTACCATGATTGTAATATGCTGAGAATGTCCCCTTTGTCCCCATGCATGCTGGAAGCTTTAGATTGCCCCTTTTTTCTCCTCCATGCATATTTCCCTTCACTAACCTTTCCAGCAGGGGCGCCTGTTGCAACAAATGTTTGGGGGTCCAACCCCAATTTAGGAAATAAACTTCCTCCTTTTTTGCTCTGGTGCCTATTAAACGCCCCCATTTGTTCCCTCCAATGCAGCCATTTTGTTCCCTCTAATGCAGGCATTTTGTCCCCTCCAATGCAGCCAGTTCCCCCCCAGCCCTGCACTTACCTTCTTGTGGTCAGCGTCATCCTTCTTCTGTCCTTGATGTCTTCTCCTTCCCTTGATGTTGCATCAGCCAATCATGTTACCATTAAACAGACTTGGTGAACATGATTGGCAGAGCAGCCTGTCAGTGTTTACCCAAGGAATGCCCCCCCCTGCGTTCCCTATTTAACTTTTCTGAAGCCAATTACATCCCTCAGGCTGTAATGTGCAAGACAATTTTCCTTCCTGTTTCTGATATGCAATTTTAAGCCCATAAATGCCGCAGTTCTTCATATGTCGGTCGCTTAACAGGGGGCCATCCACCTGAATAGTGGGCGGCATAGACAATACATAGGTTAATGCAAGGCATGAACCTATGTATTGTTCTGAGTGACGGGCACAGGAGAGAGGGGGCAGTGCTCCAGCGCCCAGTCTGGACGCACCGCCACTGCAATGCTATCCTGTGGCCAAACACATCTACCCCCCCCCTCCCCATTATCATTTATTTATGGACCATCATAGGGGGTGATGAATATGATACATGAGCCTTCCATTATACTTATTTAAAACACCTTAACCACTTAACGACCGCCCTCTGTAAATATACGTCAGCAGAATGGCACCGACAGGCAGAATCACGTATATGTACGTGATTGTCTTTGTATAGTTGGGGGGTCCGATCGGACCCCCCTTCTTTACAGTGGGTGGTCGTTTTACCTTCGGGAGCGATCCGGCATGAGGGGACGGCCGTTCGATTCCGGCCACCCCCTCTCGATCGCTCCCGGCGAATGAGAGAGCTTCCCCTGCCTGCCAGGAAGGAGGAAGTGATGTCATCTCTCCTGGGGCGCTCACATATACCGAGCGCCGTACAGGAGAAGATGCCAGGTTAGTACACACAGCACTACACTGACACCAGGACACATAGGCACATAAATCGCCCCCCCAGGCCCCCCCAGACACCCCCAGATCACCCCCCAGCCCCCCCCAGCCCCCAGTCACAGTGTCACTGATTGCAGTGACCATTTATTTAGTGATCACTGCAATCAGTGACATTTGTGACTGTAAAAGTGTCACTACATTTAGTTTTAGGTCCAGTGTAGCCCCCTAACCCCCCCCCTAATAAAGGTTTAACCCCCTGATCACCCCCCAGATAACCCTTTCACCCCCTAGCACCGCCGTCACTAAGCAATCATTTTTCTGATCGATGTCTTAGCGTCGGTGATGCTGATCGGTAGCCAGTAAATTTTTTTTGGTTCGCCGCAGGTTTTTATAGCGTCGGGTACCCCCATATATTACCTAATGAAGGTTTAACCCCCTTGATCGCCCCCCAGGTAACCCTTTCACCCCCTATCACCACTGTCACTAAGTTATAATTTTTCTGATCGATGTCTTAGCGTCGGCGATGCTGATCGGTAGCCAGTAATTTTTTTTAGGTTCGCCGCAGGTTTTTATAGCGTCGGGTACCCCCATATATTACCTAATAAAGGTTTAACCCCCTTGATCACCCCCCAGGTAACCCTTTCACCCCCTAGCACCACCGTCGCTATGCGATCATTTTTCTGATCGATGTCTTAGCGTCGGTGATGCTGATCGGTAGCCAGTAATTTTTTTTAGGTTCGCCGCAGGTTTTTATAGCGTCGGGTACCCCCATATATTACCTAATAAAGGTTTAACCCCCTTGATCGCCCCCCCAGGTAACCCTTTCACCCCCTATCACCACTGTCACTAAGCGATAATTTTTCTGATCGATGTCTTAGCGTCGGCGATGCTGATCGGTAGCCAGTAATTTTTTTTAGGTTCGCCGCAGGTTTTTATAGCGTCGGGTACCCCCATATATTACCTAATAAAGGTGTAACCCCCTTGATCACCCCCCAGGTAACCCTTTCACCCCCTAGCACCACCGTCACTATGCGATCATTTTTCTGATCGATGTCTTAGCGTCGGTGATGCTGATCGGTAGCCAGTAATTTTTTTTAGGTTCGCCGCAGGTTTTTATAGCGTCAGGTAACCCCATATATTATCTAATAAAGGTTTAACCCCCTGATCGCCCCCCAGGTAACCCTTTCACCTCCTATCACCACTGTCGCTAAGCAATCGTTTTTATGATCGTTGTCTTAGTGTCGGTGATGCCGATAGGTAGCCAGTAATTTTTTTTTAGGTTCGCCGTCAGGTTTTTATATAGCGTCAGGTACCCCCATATATTACCTAATAAAGGTTTTAACCCCCTAATTGCCCCTAGTTAACCCTTTCACCAGTGATCATCATATAAGTGTTACGGGTGACGCTGGTTAGTTAGTTTGCTTTTTATAGTGTCAGGGCACCCGCCGTATATAACCCAATAAAGGTTTAACCCCCTGATCGCCCGGCGGGTGATATCAGTTAGGTTTTAGTGTCAGAGAGGGTCTGCGTCACACCCCAGGCAGCGTCAGGTTAGTGCCAGTAGCGCTAACACCCACACGTGAAGCATACACCCCCCTTAGTGGTATAGTATCTGAACAGATCAATATCTGATCTGATCAGATCTATACTAGCGTCCCCAGCAGTTTAGGGTTCCCAAAAACGCACTGTTAGTGGGATCAGCCCAGATACCTGCTAGCACCTGCGTTTTGCCCCTCCGTCCAGCCCAGGCCACCGAAGTGCAGTATCGATCGATCACTGTCACTTGCAAAACACAACACACATAACTGCAGCGTTCGCAGAGACAGGCCTGATCCCTGCGACTCCAGTGCTGTAGGAGGTGATTTCACCACCACAGTTAAAAAAAAAAAGCATATATGCCGAAGCATTGGGGCAGCAGGAGCGGAGGAGCGATTTTGCTCCTAATGCCGCGTATATACGGTCGAAATTCCGACGGAGGCTTGCCCGTGGAAAAGTCTGACCATGTGTACGCGGCATAACTTTTGCGAGAAGATGCCCCCATGCTTCGGCATATATAAATGGTGCATGTATGCCCATCATTAGAAGTGGGTGGATGAAGGGCGGTATTCTAATGGTGGGCATACCCACCGATCAATCTTTTTTTTTCGTTCAGCCAACAGGCTGCATGAAAAAAAAGATTACAATACATGTCCAACAAGGACCAGCAATGTACTGGTATGTTGCTGGACTTTGAATGTTTATACCAGAATGATGCCTACAGGTTTAGGTATCATCTTGGTATCATTCTTTTCAGCCAGCGGCCGGCTTTCATGTAAAAGCAATCCTAGTGGCTAATTAGCCTCTGGACTGCTTTTACAAGCAGTGGGAGGGAATGTCCCCCCCCGGATATAAAAAGCGCCATTGGGAAATTGGGAAAGCATTTTATCACACCAATCTTGGTGTGGTCAGATGCTTTGAGGGCAGAGGAAATATCTAGGGTCCAATAGACCCCAGTTTTTTCAAAAAAGAGTACCTGTCATTACCTATTGCTATCATAGGGGATATTTACATTCCCTGAGATAACAATAAAAGTGATAAAAATAAATAAATATGGAAGCAACAGTTTAAAAATAAAATAAAAAAGCAAAATTAATAATAAAAAAAAAAATAAAAAAAAAAAAGCACCCCTGTCCTGCCCTGCTCTTGCCCAATGGCGAACGCAAGCGTCGGTCTGGCGTCATATGTAAACAGCAATTGCACCATGCATGTGAGGTATCACCGCGAAGGTCAGATCGAGGGCAGTAATTTTAGCAGTAGACCTCCTCTGTAAATCTAACGGGGTAACCTGTAAATGCTTTTAAAGGCTTTTAAAAATGTATGTAGTTTGTCGCCAATGCGCGTTTGTGCGAAATTTTAAAGCATGTCGTGTTTGGTATCTATGTACTCGGCCTAAGATCATCTTTTTTATTTCATCAAACATTTGGGCAATATAGTGTGTTTTAGTGCATTAAAATAAAAAAAAGTGTATTTTTTCCCAAAAAATGCGTTTGAAAAATCGCTGCGCAAATACTGTGTAGAAAAAAAAATGCAACACCCACCATTTTATTCTGTAGGGCCTTTGCTTTAAAAATATATATAATGTTTGGGGGTTCAACATAATTTTCTTGCAAAAAAAAATATGTTTTCATGTAAACAAAAAGTGTCAAAAAGGGCTTTGTCTTCAAGTGGTTAGAAGAGTGGATGTAAGCTTCCTAATGTTGTGTATAAAATGCCAGAACAGTTCAAAACCCCCCCAAATGACCCCATTTTGGAAAGTAGACACCCCAAGCTATATACTGAGAGGCATGTCGAGTCCATGGAATATTTTATATGTTGACACAAGTTGCGGAAAAAATACAATTTTTTTTTTTTTTTTTTGCACAAAGTTGTCACTAAATGATATATTGCTCAAACATGCCATGGGCATATGTGGAATTACACCCCAAAATACATTCTGTTGCTTCTCCTGAGTACGGGGATACCACATGTGTGAGACTTTTTGGGAGCCTAGCCGCGTACGGGACCCCAAAAACCAAGCACCGCCTTCAGGCTTTCTAAGGGTGTCAATTTTTGATTTCACTTCTCACTGCCTATCACAGTTTCGGAGGCCATGGAATGCCCAGATGGCACAAACCCCCCCCAAATGACCCCATTTTGGAAAGTAGACACCCCAAGCTATTTGCTGAGAGGTATTGTGAGTATTTTGCAGATCTTGCTTTTTGTCACAAAGTTTTGAAAATTGAAAAAAAAAAGAAAAAAAAACAATGTTCTTTCTTCATTTTCAAAAACAAATGAGAGCTGTAAAATACTCACCATGCCTCTCAGCAAACAGCTTGGGGTGTCTACTTTCCAAAATGGGGTCATTTGGGGGGGGTTTTGTGCTATTTTGGCATTTTATGGCCTTCAAAACTGTGATAGGTAGTGAGGAGTGAAATCAAAAATTTGCCCCCTTAGAAATCCTGGAGGCGGTGCTTGGTTTCCGGGGTCCCGTACGTGGCTAGGCTCCTAAAAAGTCCCACACATGTGGTATCCCCGTACTCAGGAGAAGCAGCAGAATGTATTTTGGGGTGCAATTCCACATATAACCATGGCATGTGTGAGCAATATATCATTTAGTGACAACTTTTTGTAATTTTTTATTTTTTTTTGTCATTATTCAATCACTTGGGACAAAAAAAAAAAATATTCAATGGGCTCAACAGGCCTCTCAGCAATTTCCTTGGGGTGTCTACTTTCTAAAATGGGGTCATTTGGGGGGGTTTTGTGCTATTTTGGCATTTTATGGCCTTCAAAACTGTGATAGGTAGTGAGGAGTGAAATCAAAAATTTGCGCCCTTAGAAATCCTGAAGGCGGTGCTTGGTTTCCGGGGTCCCGTACGTGGCTAGGCTCCTAAAAAGTCCCACACATGTGGTATCCCCGTACTCAGGAGAAGCAGCAGAATGTATTTTGGGGTGCAATTCCACATATAACCATGGCATGTGTGAGCAATATATCATTTAGTGACAACTTTTTGTATTTTTTTTTTTTTTTTGTCATTATTCAATCAATTGGGACAAAAAAAGAAAATATTCAATGGGCTCAACATGCCTCTCAGCAATTTCCTTGGGGTGTCTACTTTCTAAAATGGGGTCATTTGGGGGGGTTTTGTACTGCCCTGTCATTTTAGCACCTCAAGAAATGAGATAGGCAGTCATAAATTAAAAGCTGTGTAAATTCCAGAAAATGTACCCTAGTTTGTAAACGCTATAACTTTTGCGCAAACCGATAAATATACGCTTATTGACATTTTTTTTACTAAAGACATGTGGCTGAATACATTTTGGCCTAAATGTATGACTAAAATTGAGTTTATTCGATTTTTCTTATAACAAAAAGTAGAAAATATCATTTTTTTTCAAAATTTTCGGTCTTTTTCCATTTATATCGCAAAAAATAAAAGTCGCAGAGGCAATCAAATACCATTAAAAGAAAGCTCTATTTGTGGGAAGAAAAGGACGCAAATTTCGTTTGGGTACAACATTGCATGTCCGCACAATTTACAGTTAAAACCGCGCAGTGCAAAATTCTGAATTCACCTCTGGTCCTTTAGCTACCAAATGGTCCGGGGCTTAAGTGATTAATAAACGTAGACTTTGCTTGATGTTGGCCTCTAATGTATTTTCTTTGAATCTCGTTGTAATGTTTGATTTGTGTATTCTAATATTTTTTCATCTTGTTTGACTCCACAGCTTCCTTCCACGCCACAGGAATGGCAGACTGTGGCATCGGAGTTTGCCACGCGGTGGGACTTCCCCAACTGCGGTGGTGCTATAAACGGGAAGCACGTCCGCATCGTGCCGCCACCCTGTTCTGGGTCCTACTACTACAACTACAAGGGGTTTCATAGCATTGTGCTGATGGCGGTGGTGTCAGCACGGTATGAATTCCTCTATGTTGATGTAGGGAAGAATGGCCGGATGTCCGATGGGGGATCCTTCATCCAGACGGAGTTTGCCCTCCGTCTCCAGAGTGACGACCTTGCATTGCCACCGGATGCAGGGAATGTTGAAGGACTCCCCTTTGTTTTTTTTGGCTGATGAAGCCTTCGGGCTCGGACCGCATCTTATGAGGCCATTTCCTCAGAGGACCCTGACCCCAGAGAAGAGGGTGTTCAATTACCGGCTGGACAGGGGCCGAAGAGTCGTTGAAAATGCCTTTGGCATAATGGCCAGCCGGTTCCGCCTTTTTATGACTTCAATACACTTGGCGGACTACAAAATAAACTATGTAGTTTTATGCTGCTGTGTGCTACACAATTTTCTTTGCCGCAAATCAAATTCCTATATGGCCTCAGTTTTGCCTGAGGCTGGACTTTCCCCTGATAATCTGCCCGTGCTGGCTTGCCCCCCCAAAATGCCCGTGAGGTTCGGGACAAATACATGGACTATTTCACGGGTAGGGGGGCAATTCCTATGCCAGGCTATGGCTAAAGATTCCTGTCTAACGATCAAAATAAAAATCTTGTTTAAACTTCTAACTTTTGTGGGTTTCCTGTCTCCTAGTTTGTCTTAGAGCATTTGTAGTGCCAAGTGTATTTTCCTTTAGTAAATACCAACCATTTCACTATGTTAACCTTTAAAAAATAACCAAATAAGGTTAGAGCGTATTAGAAAAAGAAGCTACACGTTGTTTGTGTTCAAATATTTAACTATGTGCAAATTCACACACCTTTTTTTTTATTTTACATTTTTGTTTTGCCTGGCCACAAACCGGCAATTGTTTTCTTAGGAAAATACAAAAACAACAGTTGCATTCCAAAAATTACAAAATTGGATACCTCGGAGCAATCTGAGACATTCACTTACACAAACTATATGTCTCTATGTGCCCGTCCTAATATGGGGTTCTGCCACCCCTTGCCCAGCAAAAAATTGAATATGCACACAATTGGGATTATTTTCCGATAGGGATTTTAGACTCCTGATCCCTATTGTCAACATGTGCTATCTGCCATCAGGGGTGATCAATGGACGTGTTTTGGGGGTGCAACCCCTTCCTCAGTTCACCTACTTTAGATACGAGGAAGGGGTTGCACCCCCAAAAGACGTACATGGATATCCCCTGATGGCAGATAGCACATGTTGACACAATGTGTGCAGATTCAATTTTTGGCTGGTTTGATTGTCAAAAAGTTTTTCAAAAGTGGAAGAACAAACATGAAAAAAAGGGGGTTTGGATGCCTTATTGAATTCTCCCCAAAACATTGAGAATGTCTTTAAATGTTTGATCCATCACATGAATTCTTTCTTTAATTTTGTCCAGTTCCGTGCTACATTCCATCACTTGCTGGATGAGGCGGAGGGCACTGTCAGCAGAGAAACCTGTACTATCCTTCACCCCAACATTCACATCCCCTAAAAATAAAATAAAAAGTTATTATAACTCTGCAGGCCTACCTCTCTTACCTGAAGCTGTGGTGTCAGATACTGACCTGTTGTGGTGACCAGTTCCACAACGTCATCCACCTCTCCTTCCTGCACTTCTCCTTCCTCCACCTCAACTTCCTCCACATCTTTAGGTTGTTGGTCTTTTGGAGTTTGGGGTTGTTGTGAAGCTGTGGGGTTCCTGTGCTCCTTGGAGTGTCCTCCTCCCAGTCTTCTCTCCCCTATGAGAATCAAACAAAAGGTAGAGTTATCACACAGAAATTCTCTATGTAAAAAAAAAAAACAGGCTAAATTGCTTGGAAGTGGGGTACAAGTGTGTGTTTGGGCGGAAGTTAAAGATGAATGCATTATTTCTGACCAAGAATATGTTTAGTATTCACCTTTGTCTGTAATTTTTTAGACATGTAGGCAACACAAAAATTCTCTGATGCACCTGTGTGGGACACCCAAAAAAGGCGGGTCTGGTGGCCCACACTATAGTGCTCCAAAGTACAGATGTGGAAGCAGCTGCTGAGTGTCCTCTCCTTTACACAGATTACAGTTTGCATTTCATTCTCTTTACAAACACATCATCTAGCCTAAAACTTTGTGCCCCAAATTTCCCAAAAAATGGCAGATGTCTAATTACTTTTGTGGCTGTAAAATAAGCCAAAACAGCGGATAGTGGCCGAATGAAGTGTCTGTAACGTAACGAACGATTACTGTGCCCAACCAAGTTCAAAATATTACATTTTGGAAGGGAGTCTAATAATAAAAATAAAAAAAACCAGCAACATGTCAGTTTAGAAAAGGATTAATAGCAGAAAAGTGTACATTTTACTTACTTTTTGCAAGCATTCTCTTAATGCTCCTTAACTGCTCTGGCTCCCTCAGTTTGAGGTCTGACCACCTCTTTCTGAGCTGCTCATTTGAGCGTTTCACCCCAAAATTCGTCTTCAGACTCTTCACGACTTTAGTGAGGATTTTGGCCTTCCTTCTATTTGGTTTGCTATACGGCCCATGCTTTGCGTCATAATCAGACTTGAGCAAGATGTCCACCATCTCCGCCATCTCCGCAAAAGACATATTAGATGCCTTGAATCTCCTCCTTGATCGTGACGTTTCCTCGGTCTCCGGGCTTGTCTCCTCCTCGTTAGTTGCGGAATTATCAGACACCTGCTGTAACTCTGCCATATCTGTCTGCGCGCCGAAAGAGAAGGGGCGGGGAAAAGATGTTAGTTAGAACGTCATGGGCGGGCGACGTGTGCGGAGCGACGTGTTCGTATTTTGACGCATGCGTGGTGTGTATATAGCAAACACACATGTGACTATAGTATGTTCGGTGTGCGGAGAGAGGAGTTCAAGTGACGGACGTGCGAACGAAGGTATGTGATTTTGAGACTGTGCCAAATTGTTGGCCTATACTGTCTTGAGAATGTTGTAGGATATATATGGTGACTACGATGTTAAGGAGGTTAGACTGTTTGCCTCACATTAGTTATATATTATTTATTTAACTTGCAGATACAATATGAATGTCTTTATTAGCGACAAAGAGTTCCTGGTGGAATTTATTGACCGGGTAAGGGAGCTGCCGGCTCTGTGGGAGACGAAAAACCCCATCCACAAAAAAAGAGGGGTGAGA
This sequence comes from Rana muscosa, assembly GCA_029206835.1. Taxonomy (NCBI): domain Eukaryota; kingdom Metazoa; phylum Chordata; class Amphibia; order Anura; family Ranidae; genus Rana; species Rana muscosa. The sequence continues at coordinate 406,186,565 of CM055117.1, forward strand.
AAAGCAGCGCTGGAGAAGCTGCTCCCATTTGTGCATACCAAGGTGCCCACAGCCACAGCAAAACAGGTGGACACTAAAATTGGGAGCTTGAGAGGCACATACAGGACTGAACGCTCTAAGGTCCTGGCTTCTCAGAGGTCAGGAGCAGCAGCAGATGATGTTTATGTCCCGAATTTGTGGTACTACAGCAGGATGTCCTTCCTGGATGACCACATTGAGGCAAGGCCATCACTCTCCACTCTTCCCCCCAGACTTCCCTGCAGCCAACCTGAGCCTTCTTTGGAGCAAGAGGAGGCAGCCATCCTGGATGATCCTGATTTGGCCATCTGGAGCCAGGTATAGTATTAAATGAAATTGCATTGTGATAAAATTAATGTTTGACAAATATGTCAAGATGAGAAACATACAATATTTTGGGTTCCACAAGTGAAATCAAGATCTCTAGACATTAGTCTGCACTTAATTGGGTGCTAAATAGTCAATCTGATGTAGGTGTAAATTAGAAAAAATGATTTCTGGATTTACATTCTAATTGCTTCAATCATGTTTATAAAGTTTGATGCAAAGATTAAAGCAACATATTAAACTATGTCCCTTTTTCATACACAGGATGAAATCAGCCAGGAGGAGGGTCTGGAAACTGTCAGGCAGGAGGAGGAAGGGCCCAGTGGCAGCCAGGAGGAGGCAGGGCCCAGTGGCAGCCAGGAGGTGGCAGGGCCCAGTGGCAGCCAGGAGGTGGCAGGGCCCAGTTGCAGCCAGGAGGTGGCAGGGCAAAGGAGAAGCACCAGATCCCAGGTGCCTCCCATCCGGCTTCCCAAAAGAGGCAGGAGGGACAGGACCACCAGTGAGGCAGCAATGGCCCTTATTAAAGAGGCCCATGCCACCCTCAAAGAGCCCACATCCCCTGAAGAGGCCATTGCCAGCCTAGTGGAGGCAAAGTTCAAGGTGATGAGCATGGAGCAACGCCTCCTATGCGAGCCCCTGCTCATCACCTTGCTCAACAAGGGGGTGATGGGAAAAATGACCCCCAATACAGCTATTTGTGAGGTGGCACAACTGTCCCAACCTCAACCTCCTCCTCCACCTCCACATTCTTCTTCTGCCCCACCCCCTTCTCCTTCACCTCTACCTTGTTCTTCCGCCCCACCCCCTTCTCCTTCACCTCCACCTTGTTCTTCCGCCCCACCCTCTTCTCCTCCACCTCCTCCTCCTCCTGACAGGAGTACCCCTCCAGTGGCCCAGCCTCCAGCCAAACGAAGAAGGAAGGTTGCAGGGAAGGTTGCCAGGAAGACGAGGAAGTGATGGTCTTGCTTCATTGTGGTCGGACAGAAGGCAGCCTGTTGTAGTACCACACACTTGGGACATATATCTCACCTGCTGCTGTTCCTGACCTCTGGGAGGCCAGCATCAGATTGTGTTCAGAAATGTTGGCCTTCTCAAGCTCCCAATTTTAGTGTCCACACAGGGTTGCTGTGTGCTCTGGGGTCCCTGGGATGCACAAATGGCAGCAGCTTCTCCAGCGCTGCCTTCTCTTTATTTTAGTTCAAACATGAATAAATGTTATTTTTCTTTAAGTTCATACTTGACTATGTGTATTTGTAAAAATGTAAAATCTAGCTTTGGAGTAAGCAGATACATTTGACTGACAAAAAAAGGGACAGATAACAACCCCCCAAAAAAATAACTAAATCGTATTTCACAAAAAAGGGTGTAAAATTTAAATAATATATATTAAAAGATTCAATGGGAGATCACTATCAAAACATTGCGAAATTACAATTAACATCAGTTAGAAAAATAACAATTTTTTTAATATTCCTAAAAACTTGCACGATATAATACACATACATCTTCTTAAGAGCAGCATGAAAAAGGTTAAAAAAAGATAGTCATAACTCTGTGTGAATATCAGCAGCAAAAGAAGTTCATTCGTTTGGATTAATGTAACATTCTAACGAAGATTTCAATGCACAACATTTAAACGATGCAAAAATTTGGAGCGTGACGAATGTGCTATCTCCATTACGAAGGCTTGTTTTACCAGAAGATGCGCTCCCGTCTCATAGTTGCTTCTGAGCATGCGCGCTTTTGGAAGAGTCGTAAAAGCATACACACGAACCATTTTCTCGTCACAAAACAGGCCGACGAGAAACACGACGAGGAAATCTTTCCTGACGAGAAAATAGAGAGCAGGTTCCCTATTTTCTCGTCGAGATTCACGGCAATTTTCTCGTCGTAAAACCATACACACGAACGGTTTTCTCGACAAAAAAACTCACGCGGCACTTTTCTTGCCGGTTTTGGACGAGAAACTCGGTCGTGTGTACGAGGATTCTGTCTCAAACTGCTTAGAGTTTTGTTCTTGGGGATGTGGTAAGGCAGGTTTATCTGTCTTCACAGGAATTGTTATATTACGCATCTATTAATCTTCAGGGAAGTCCTTTACAAGCCTTGTTGTGTGCTTATAGTTCAGATAGGCGTATTTCCTTATGTATTAATGTTTTTTGGATCTTAAAGTTTAAAGAGTAGGTCTGACCTTGAAGAAGTTTGAGCACAAAAGTTGTATTCCTTAATATAAGGTGACCAGATTTTTAGAATGAAATCCGGGGACATATTTTTTTTTTACTAGTAATGGCAGCAATTAGCGACTCTCTGCCCGTGGCTGCCGCCGTCCGCCTCACAGCCAGTCAAGTCTCACCCTCCAGGCCCCGGCTACTACTGGGTGTGGAGTGGAGGAAGATCACTGCGCCAGGGAAGGCAAGGAAATAAGCAGACAGTCCGCTGGCCAGGACTTGAGCCAAGGCAGAAGAACATGCGAGCGGAGCTGAATGGGCATGCACCCAATTCAATTTTTTTTTTATTATTCTGCACTGACTGTCTTTGAAATTGCCTGGGCCCCTGTTCAAATCCAATCCGGGGACAAAACTGGGGACAGACTTGGTCCGGGGACAGTATCCTCAATACAGGGACTGTCCCCGGAAACCGGGGATGTCTGGTCACCGGGGATGTCTGGTCACCCTACCTTAATAGATACATCTCTGCGTGTCTGAAAGACTGTGTTGGGTGAGGGACAACTGTAAAAACAATTAGTATCCCCTACCAAGGCGTTTGGTTCCATTATTCAATAGAGCCAGGTTATCTTCAAAAAGGTTGGTTTATTCTTCCAAAGACAAGTAAAAGACAATGCTTACATAATGACAGCTGGTAACACATGGTAAGGTGGTTGGCTTCAAAAGGGGGAATGAGGAATCAGATCGTAAGATGGTATATCTTCGAGAAGGGCCACCTGACCTTCCAGTATCTTCCTTCAGGCCCCATCGCTAGGGATGAGCTTCGTGTTCGAGTCGAACATACGTTCGACTCGAACATCGGCTGTTCGATCGTTCGACGAAGATCGAACGATTTGGGCCGTTCGCGCCAAATTCGAGTGACGCGAACGGCCCACAATGCACTACGCCATCGCAGTGTCATCCAGGCGCTGTGATTGGCCAAGCATGCACTGTGACCCCGCATGCTTGGCCAATCACAGCGCCGGCAGCGAGGAGAGCAATGATTGGCCACAGGCAGGATGCCTGTGGCCAATTATTGCTGAAGGTGTTTAGTACACGCCCCACACTATAAAAGGCCGCCAGCACGGTGGCCTAGTGTAGTGTGTTCCGGAGCAGGGAAAGAGAAGCATAGGCAGGGACAGTGACATTTATTTCTTTCTTGCTTAACCTGGATTCCTTTAGTTTAGGGAAAGAGAAGGATAGGTAGGGAGAGTGTCAGTGTGTTTTACTGTGCGAATCCTTGTTTCTAGGGACAGGGAAGGAAAGTGAGGGGAATTCTCCTTGTGCTATAGTGTGCTTTAAAAAAACATTTTTTCTAGGGACAGAAAACTCTAGGTAGGGAGAGTGTCAGTTTCTTTCACTGTGATAATCCTTGTTTCTAGGGACAAAGAAGGAAAGTGAGGGGAATTCTCCTTGTGCTATAGTGTGCTTTAAAAAAACATTTTTTCTAGGGACAGAAAACTCTAGGTAGGGAGAGTGTCAGTGTCTTTTACTGTGCGAATCCTTGTTTCTAGGGACAAAGAAGGAAAGTGAGGGGAATTCTCCTTGTGCTATAGTGTGCTTTAAAAAAACATTTTTTCTAGGGACAGAAAACTCTAGGTAGGGAGAGTGTCAGTTTCTTTCACTGTGATAATCCTTGTTTCTAGGGACAAAGAAGGAAAGTGAGGGGAATTCTCCTTGTGCTATAGTGTGCTTTAAAAAAACATTTTTTCTAGGGACAGAAAACTCTAGGTAGGGAGAGTGTCAGTGTCTTTTACTGTGCGAATCCTTGTTTCTAGGGACAGGGAAGGACAGTGAGTGAATTCTCCTTGTGCTATAGTGTGCTTTAAAAAAACATTTTTTCTAGGGACAGAAAACTCTAGGTAAGGAGAGTGTCAGTTTCTTTCACTGTGATAATCCTTGTTTCTAGGGACAAAGAAGGAAAGTGAGGGGAATTCTCCTTGTGCTATAGTGTGCTTTAAAAAAACATTTTTTCTAGGGACAGAAAACTCTAGGTAGGGAGAGTGTCAGTTCCTTTCACTGTGCGAATCCTTGTTTCTAGGGACAAAGAAGGAAAGTGAGGGGAATTCTCCTTGTGCTATAGTGTGCTTTAAAAAAACATTTTTTCTAGGGACAGAAAACTCTAGGTAGGGAGAGTGTCAGTTTCTTTCACTGTGCGAATCCTTGTTTCTAGGGACAGGGAAGGACAGTGAGTGAATTCTCCTTGTGCTATAGTGTGCTTTAAAAAAACATTTTTTCTAGGGACAGAAAACTCTAGGTAGGGAGAGTGTCAGTTTCTTTCACTGTGCGAATCCTTGTTTCTAGGGACAAAGAAGGAAAGTGAGGGGAATTCTCCTTGTGCTATAGTGTGCTTTAAAAAAACATTTTTTCTAGGGACAGAAAACTCTAGGTAGGGAGAGTGTCAGTTTCTTTCACTGTGCGAATCCTTGTTTCTAGGGACAGGGAAGGACAGTGAGTGAATTCTCCTTGTGCTATAGTGTGCTTTAAAAAAACATTTTTTCTAGGGACAGAAAACTCTAGGTAGGGAGAGTGTCAGTGTCTTTTACTGTGCGAATCCTTGTTTCTAGGGACAAAGAAGGAAAGTGAGGGGAATTCTCCTTGTGCTATAGTGTGCTTTAAAAAAACATTTTTTCTAGGGACAGAAAACTCTAGGTAGGGAGAGTGTCAGTGTCTTTTACTGTGCGAATCCTTGTTTCTAGGGACAAAGAAGGAAAGTGAGGGGAATTCTCCTTGTGCTATAGTGTGCTTTAAAAAAACATTTTTTCTAGGGACAGAAAACTCTAGGTAGGGAGAGTGTCAGTGTCTTTTACTGTGCGAATCCTTGTTTCTAGGGACAAAGAAGGAAAGTGAGGGGAATTCTCCTTGTGCTATAGTGTGCTTTAAAAAAACATTTTTTCTAGGGACAGAAAACTCTAGGTAGGGAGAGTGTCAGTTTCTTTCACTGTGCGAATCCTTGTTTCTAGGGACAGGGAAGGACAGTGAGTGAATTCTCCTTGTGCTATAGTGTGCTTTAAAAAAACATTTTTTCTAGGGACAGAAAACTCTAGGTAGTGAGAGTGTCAGTTTCTTTCACTGTGCGAATCCTTGTTTCTAGGGACAGGGAAGGACAGTGAGTGAATTCTCCTTGTGCTATAGTGTGCTTTAAAAAAACATTTTTTTCTAGGGACAGAAAACTCTAGGTAGGGAGAGTGTCAGTTTCTTTCACTGTGATAATCCTTGTTTCTAGGGACAAAGAAGGAAAGTGAGGGGAATTCTCCTTGTGCTATAGTGTGCTTTAAAAAAACATTTTTTCTAGGGACAGAAAAATCTAGGTAGGGAGAGTGTCAGTGTCTTTTACTGTGCGAATCCTTGTTTCTAGGGACAGGGAAGGACACTGAGTGAATTCTCCTTGTGCTATAGTGTGCTTTAAAAAAACATTTTTTCTAGGGACAGAAAACTCTAGGTAGGGAGAGTGTCAGTTTCTTTCACTGTGATAATCCTTGTTTCTAGGGACAAAGAAGGAAAGTGAGGGGAATTCTCCTTGTGCTATAGTGTGCTTTAAAAAAACATTTTTTCTAGGGACAGAAAACTCTAGGTAGGGAGAGTGTCAGTTTCTTTCACTGTGATAATCCTTGTTTCTAGGGACAAAGAAGGAAAGTGAGGGGAATTCTCCTTGTGCTATAGTGTGCTTTAAAAAAACATTTTTTCTAGGGACAGAAAACTCTAGGTAGGGAGAGTGTCAGTGTCTTTTACTGTGCGAATCCTTGTTTCTAGGGACAAAGAAGGAAAGTGAGGGGAATTCTCCTTGTGCTATAGTGTGCTTTAAAAAAACATTTTTTCTAGGGACAGAAAACTCTAGGTAGGGAGAGTGTCAGTTTCTTTCACTGTGATAATCCTTGTTTCTAGGGACAAAGAAGGAAAGTGAGGGGAATTCTCCTTGTGCTATAGTGTGCTTTAAAAAAACATTTTTTCTAGGGACAGAAAACTCTAGGTAGGGAGAGTGTCAGTGTCTTTTACTGTGCGAATCCTTGTTTCTAGGGACAGGGAAGGACAGTGAGTGAATTCTCCTTGTGCTATAGTGTGCTTTAAAAAAACATTTTTTCTAGGGACAGAAAACTCTAGGTAGGGAGAGTGTCAGTTTCTTTCACTGTGATAATCCTTGTTTCTAGGGACAAAGAAGGAAAGTGAGGGGAATTCTCCTTGTGCTATAGTGTGCTTTAAAAAAACATTTTTTCTAGGGACAGAAAACTCTAGGTAGGGAGAGTGTCAGTGTCTTTTACTGTGCGAATCCTTGTTTCTAGGGACAGGGAAGGACACTGAGTGAATTCTCCTTGTGCTATAGTGTGCTTTAAAAAAACATTTTTTCTAGGGACAGAAAACTCTAGGTAGGGAGAGTGTCAGTTTCTTTCACTGTGCGAATCCTTGTTTCTAGGGACAGGGAAGGACAGTGAGTGAATTCTCCTTGTGCTATAGTGTGCTTTAAAAAAACATTTTTTTCTAGGGACAGAAAACTCTAGGTAGGGAGAGTGTCAGTTTCTTTCACTGTGATAATCCTTGTTTCTAGGGACAAAGAAGGAAAGTGAGGGGAATTCTCCTTGTGCTATAGTGTGCTTTAAAAAAACATTTTTTCTAGGGACAGAAAAATCTAGGTAGGGAGAGTGTCAGTGTCTTTTACTGTGCGCATCCTTGTTTCTAGGGACAGGGAAGGACACTGAGTGAATTCTCCTTGTGCTATAGTGTGCTTTAAAAAAACATTTTTTCTAGGGACAGAAAACTCTAGGTAGGGAGAGTGTCAGTTTCTTTCACTGTGATAATCCTTGTTTCTAGGGACAAAGAAGGAAAGTGAGGGGAATTCTCCTTGTGCTATAGTGTGCTTTAAAAAAACATTTTTTCTAGGGACAGAAAACTCTAGGTAGGGAGAGTGTCAGTTTCTTTCACTGTGCGAATCCTTGTTTCTAGGGACAAAGAAGGAAAGTGAGGGGAATTCTCCTTGTGCTATAGTGTGCTTTAAAAAAACATTTTTTCTAGGGACAGAAAACTCTAGGTAGGGAGAGTGTCAGTTTCTTTCACTGTGCGAATCCTTGTTTCTAGGGACAGGGAAGGACAGTGAGTGAATTCTCCTTGTGCTATAGTGTGCTTTAAAAAAACATTTTTTCTAGGGACAGAAAACTCTAGGTAGGGAGAGTGTCAGTGTCTTTTACTGTGCGAATCCTTGTTTCTAGGGACAAAGAAGGAAAGTGAGGGGAATTCTCCTTGTGCTATAGTGTGCTTTAAAAAAACATTTTTTCTAGGGACAGAAAACTCTAGGTAGGGAGAGTGTCAGTGTCTTTTACTGTGCGAATCCTTGTTTCTAGGGACAGGGAAGGACACTGAGTGAATTCTCCTTGTGCTATAGTGTGCTTTAAAAAAACATTTTTTCTAGGGACAGAAAACTCTAGGTAGGGAGAGTGTCAGTTTCTTTCACTGTGATAATCCTTGTTTCTAGGGACAAAGAAGGAAAGTGAGGGGAATTCTCCTTGTGCTATAGTGTGCTTTAAAAAAACATTTTTTCTAGGGACAGAAAACTCTAGGTAGGGAGAGTGTCAGTTTCTTTCACTGTGCGAATCCTTGTTTCTAGGGACAAAGAAGGAAAGTGAGGGGAATTCTCCTTGTGCTATAGTGTGCTTTAAAAAAACATTTTTTCTAGGGACAGAAAACTCTAGGTAGGGAGAGTGTCAGTTTCTTTCACTGTGCGAATCCTTGTTTCTAGGGACAGGGAAGGACAGTGAGTGAATTCTCCTTGTGCTATAGTGTGCTTTAAAAAAACATTTTTTCTAGGGACAGAAAACTCTAGGTAGGGAGAGTGTCAGTGTCTTTTACTGTGCGAATCCTTGTTTCTAGGGACAAAGAAGGAAAGTGAGGGGAATTCTCCTTGTGCTATAGTGTGCTTTAAAAAAACATTTTTTCTAGGGACAGAAAACTCTAGGTAGGGAGAGTGTCAGTGTCTTTTACTGTGCGAATCCTTGTTTCTAGGGACAAAGAAGGAAAGTGAGGGGAATTCTCCTTGTGCTATAGTGTGCTTTAAAAAAACATTTTTTCTAGGGACAGAAAACTCTAGGTAGGGAGAGTGTCAGTTTCTTTCACTGTGATAATCCTTGTTTCTAGGGACAAAGAAGGAAAGTGAGGGGAATTCTCCTTGTGCTATAGTGTGCTTTAAAAAAACATTTTTTCTAGGGACAGAAAACTCTAGGTAGGGAGAGTGTCAGTTTCTTTCACTGTGCGAATCCTTGTTTCTAGGGACAAAGAAGGAAAGTGAGGGGAATTCTCCTTGTGCTATAGTGTGCTTTAAAAAAACATTTTTTCTAGGGACAGAAAACTCTAGGTAGGGAGAGTGTCAGTTTCTTTCACTGTGCGAATCCTTGTTTCTAGGGACAGGGAAGGACAGTGAGTGAATTCTCCTTGTGCTATAGTGTGCTTTAAAAAAACATTTTTTCTAGGGACAGAAAACTCTAGGTAGGGAGAGTGTCAGTGTCTTTTACTGTGCGAATCCTTGTTTCTAGGGACAAAGAAGGAAAGTGAGGGGAATTCTCCTTGTGCTATAGTGTGCTTTAAAAAAACATTTTTTCTAGGGACAGAAAACTCTAGGTAGGGAGAGTGTCAGTGTCTTTTACTGTGCGAATCCTTGTTTCTAGGGACAAAGAAGGAAAGTGAGGGGAATTCTCCTTGTGCTATAGTGTGCTTTAAAAAAACATTTTTTCTAGGGACAGAAAACTCTAGGTAGGGAGAGTGTCAGTTTCTTTCACTGTGCGAATCCTTGTTTCTAGGGACAGGGAAGGACAGTGAGTGAATTCTCCTTGTGCTATAGTGTGCTTTAAAAAAACATTTTTTCTAGGGACAGAAAACTCTAGGTAGGGAGAGTGTCAGTGTCTTTTACTGTGCGAATCCTTGTTTCTAGGGACAAAGAAGGAAAGTGAGGGGAATTCTCCTTGTGCTATAGTGTGCTTTAAAAAAACATTTTTTCTAGGGACAGAAAACTCTAGGTAGGGAGAGTGTCAGTTTCTTTCACTGTGCGAATCCTTGTTTCTAGGGACAGGGAAGGACAGTGAGTGAATTCTCCTTGTGCTATAGTGTGCTTTAAAAAAACATTTTTTCTAGGGACAGAAAACTCTAGGTAGGGAGAGTGTCAGTGTCTTTTACTGTGCGAATCCTTGTTTCTAGGGACAAAGAAGGAAAGTGAGGGGAATTCTCCTTGTGCTATAGTGTGCTTTAAAAAAACATTTTTTCTAGGGACAGAAAACTCTAGGTAGGGAGAGTGTCAGTGTCTTTTACTGTGCGAATCCTTGTTTCTAGGGACAAAGAAGGAAAGTGAGGGGATCTCCTTGTGCTATAGTGTGCTTTAAAAAAAATTTTTTCTAGGGACAGAAAACTCTAGGTAGGGAGAGTGTCAGTTTCTTTCACTGTGCGAATCCTTGTTTCTAGGGACAGGGAAGGACAGTGAGTGAATTCTCCTTGTGCTATAGTGTGCTTTAAAAAAACATTTTTTCTAGGGACAGAAAACTCTAGGTAGGGAGAGTGTCAGTTTCTTTCACTGTGCGAATCCTTGTTTCTAGGGACAGGGAAGGACAGTGAGTGAATTCTCCTTGTGCTATAGTGTGCTTTAAAAAAACATTTTTTCTAGGGACAGAAAACTCTAGGTAGGGAGAGTGTCAGTTTCTTTCACTGTGATAATCCTTGTTTCTAGGGACAAAGAAGGAAAGTGAGGGGAATTCTCCTTGTGCTATAGTGTGCTTTAAAAAAACATTTTTTCTAGGGACAGAAAACTCTAGGTAGGGAGAGTGTCAGTGTCTTTTACTGTGCGAATCCTTGTTTCTAGGGACAAAGAAGGAAAGTGAGGGGAATTCTCCTTGTGCTATAGTGTGCTTTAAAAAAACATTTTTTCTAGGGACAGAAAACTCTAGGTAGGGAGAGTGTCAGTTTCTTTCACTGTGCGAATCCTTGTTTCTAGGGACAGGGAAGGACAGTGAGTGAATTCTCCTTGTGCTATAGTGTGCTTTAAAAAAACATTTTTTCTAGGGACAGAAAACTCTAGGTAGGGAGAGTGTCAGTTTCTTTCACTGTGCGAATCCTTGTTTCTAGGGACAGGGAAGGACAGTGAGTGAATTCTCCTTGTGCTATAGTGTGCTTTAAAAAAACATTTTTTCTAGGGACAGAAAACTCTAGGTAGGGAGAGTGTCAGTGTCTTTTACTGTGGGAATCCTTGTTTCTAGGGACAAAGAAGGAAAGTGAGGGGAATTCTCCTTGTGCTATAGTGTGCTTTAAAAAAACATTTTTTCTAGGGACAGAAAACTATAGGTAGGGAGAGTGTCAGTGTCTTTTACTGTGCGAATCCTTGTTTCTAGGGACAGGGAAGGACAGTGAGGGAAATTCTCCTTGTGCTATAGTGTGCTAAAGCATTCCTCATCAACCATCTTTGAAATCCTTGTTTTTTGGACAGTCAGGGAAATTGTCGTTGTGCTATTCTGTGCAAAAGCAATCATCCTCAATAGTGATGAGCCGAACACCCCCGGGTTCGGTTCGCACCAGAACCCGCGAACGGACCGAAAGTTCGAACGAACATTAGAACCCTATTAAATACAATGGATGCGAACGTTCGAATTCTAAAGTGCTAATTATAACAACTATTATGCATGTTATTGTCATAAATAGGGTTTGGGAACCCGGGTTCTGCACCAGGGGACATGTATCAATGCAAAAAGAAGTTTTAAAAACGGTCGTTTTTCGGGAGCAGTCATTTTAATGATGCATAAAGTGAAAAAAAAAAAGTCAAATATTCCTTTAAATATCGTACCTGGGGGGTGTCTAAAGTATGCCTGTGAAGTGCCACGTGTTTCCCGTGTTTAGAACTGTCCCTGCACAAAATGACACTTCTAAAGGAAAAAAAAGCCATTTAAAACTGCTTGCGGCTTTAATGTAATGTCTGGTCCCGGTAATATGGATGAAATTCTTTAAGAAAAATGGCATAGCTACCCCATGACCCCCCCCCCCTACCCCAGCCCATTACCAGCCCCTTTGGGTCTTGTATGGATATTAAGGGGAACCCCGCACATAAAATAAAAAAGGCCCTATATACTCTGAACAGCCGTATACAGGCGGTGCATACAAGACAGGGACTGTAGGTTTGTTCTTATGTAGAATCTGTTTGTAATTTTGAACAGGTACATTGTTGAAGTGTAGCTCCAGCCCAAAAATCTATTTTTAAACTTTTTGGGAAACATAGGTAAGGGTTATCACCCCTGTAACATTTGTTTTGCTGTCTGTGCCCCTGTTCAGAACATTTCACCTCACTTTCCGTCCCAATGACAACTGTTTTTGAAATGTGGTGTTTTTCTTGAAACAAGGATTGCTGATAAAGCATCAGTACAGATGAGACCCCTTTCTCCCATATTTATTCTTACAGGAGAGAATTTTCCTTTCTAGGGGTAGATTTCCTCTCACTTCCTGTTGTCTTCTTTCGTTTGCAAGTAGGAGTCGTTTGTAAGTTGGATGTTTGAAAGTAGGGACCTGCCGTATATACTCTGCAGAAATAGGCCCCTTAGTTGTTGGTGTTGGCACAAAAATTGGGGCTTTGATGGTGGTGCTGGTGCCACAACACTGTAAGCCCTGACAGTTACTCTTGGTGGGTGCAGCAATGGGCCCTGCTGTGAATTATTAGATCAAGAATTGTAATTACATGCCCCTTTTGAACAGGGGCTGAAAAATTGGGCCTTTCGTGGTGGTGGTGGTGGTGGCGTTGCCACAAGACTGTAAGCCCTCAGAGTTACTCTTGGTGGGTGCAGCAATGGACCCTGCTGTGAATTATTAGATCAAGAATTGTAATTGCATGCCCCTGTTGAACAGGGGCTGAAAAATTGGGCCTTAGGCACTGGTGGCACAACACTACAACCCCTCACAGATACTGTACTTGGAGCACAGCAATGAGCCCTGTTGCAAAGTATTGCTTCAAAAATTGTAATGACACGCCCCTGTTAAACAGGGGCTGAAAAATTGGGCCTTAGGCACTGGTGCCACAACACTCCAACCCCTCACAGATACTGTACTTGGAGCACAGCAATGAGCCCTATGGCAAATTATTGCTAAAAAAATTGTAATTACACGCCCCTGTAAAACAGGGGCTGAAAAATTGGGCCTTAGCCACTGGTGGCGGCACCCATAAACAAAAATGATCTTCCAAGCTATCATCATCAATCGTATCATTGAGGACTCGGAGGAGGAGGATAGCCAGTCAACATAACAGCACAGGCACTCAGCATCAGCATCAGTCTTGAAGGGATGTGACATGTTAAAATCAATTAGTCTGTTATATCAGCATCAGGTGTGTGGTAGCTGGTGGTGATCCAAGACTGGTTCATCTTGATGAAAGTCAGTCGATCAACCGAGTCGGTGGACAGGCGCACCCTGTGATCCGTGACAAATCCTCCAGCAGCACTGAATGTGCGTTCCGAAAGAACGCTGGATGCAGGACAGGCCAGTAGCTCAATTGCATACTGTGCAAGCTCTGGCCAGTGATCCATCCTCAAGACCCAGTAAGCCAGAGGATTTTCGGTGGGGAAGGTGTCCAAGTCTGACCTTGCCCCTAGATATTCCTGCACCATGTTTATCAGACGCTGGCGATGGTTGCTGGAACCGATCATACTTTGGGGCTGCGGACTAAAGAATTGTCTGAACGCATCGGTCAGACGGCCACCTTCCCCACCGCTCCTTCTTTGACTGGCCGAAGCCTCAGCAACTCGTTGTCCAGGACCAGGAGTTTGTAACCTCCCAGTCTCTGGGAACGCGTTGCACAGACCTTTCTGCAAGGCCTCCCGGAGTTGTCTCATCCTCTGCTCCCTCTGCGACGGTAACATAAGGTCCGCAACCTTACCCTTGTACCGTGGATCAAGGAGAGTGGCCAGCCACTAATGGTCCCTCTCCTTGATCCGAAGAATACGAGGATCCTTCCGCAGACTTTGCAGGATCAGGGAGGCCATGCAGCGTAGGTTTGCTGAGGCATTCGCTCCGGAGTCCTCTGGGTCACTAAGGACGACATGATCCGCAGCCACCTCCTCCCAGCCACGTACAAGTCCACTGGTTTCTTGGGACTGTAAATCATCCCTAAAAGACTGCTGCTGATGATGCTGAGTGCCAGCCTCCACCTCCATGCTGACACAATCCTCCTCCTCCTCCTCCTCCTCCTCCTCCTCCTCCTCCTCTTCCTGTGCGATGGGTGGGACAGAAGGAACACTGTCTGGGTAAAGGGGGCCTTGAGAGGCAAGGAAGTCCTCCTCTTCCTGCCTCTGTTCTGCCTCAAGTGCCCTGTCCATTATTCCACGCAGCGTGTGCTCCAACAGGTGGACAAGAGGTACAGTGTCACTGATGCATGCACTGTCACTGCTCACCATCCTCGTGGCCTCCTCAAATGGTGCCAGGACAGTGCATGCATCCCTGATCATGCCCCACTGGCGTGGAGAAAAAAAACCAAGCTCCCCTGACCCTGTCCTGGTGCCGTAGTCGCACAGGTACTCATTGATGGCCCTCTGCTGCGTGTGCAGCCGCTGCAGCATGGCCAACGTTGAGTTCCACCTGGTGGGCATGTCACATATAAGGCGGTTCTTGGGCAGGTTCAAATCCTTTTGCAGCTCAGCCAGGCGAGCACTGGCATTATAAGATCTGCGGAAATGCACACAGACTTTCCTGGCCTGCCTCAGGACATCCTGTAAGCCCGGGTACCTGCCCAAGAACCGCTGCACCACCAGGTTAAGGACGTGAGCCACACAGGGCACATGGGTCAGTTGTCCCTGTCGGAGGGTGGAGAGGAGGTTGGTGCCATTGTCGCAAACCACCATTCCTGGCTTAAGCTGGCGTGGCGTCAACCACCTCTCGGCCTGGCCCTGCAGAGCAGACAGGACCTCTGCCCCAGTGTGGCTTCTGTCCCCCAAACACACCAGCGCAAGCACGGCATGGCATCTTTTTGCCTGCGTACTTGCGTAGCCCCGTGAACGGCTACGGAGCACCGCTGGTTCATAGGACAAACCACAGGAAGAGGCCATGGAGGAAGAAGAAGAGGAGGGGGTGGAGGAGAGAGGTGTGTCACAACCAGTAGTAGCATTTTGGAGGCGTGGCGGTGGGACAACCTCCAACACTACTGCACCTTGTCCTGCATCCTTCCCAGCTGCCAAAAGAGTGACCCAATGGGCCGTGAAAGAAAGGTAACGTCCCTGTCCATGCCTGCTGGACCATGAGTCAGCGGTAATATGCACCTTACCGCTGACCGCCCTGTCCAGCGAGGCCAAGACATTGCCTTCCACATGCCGGTAGAGAGCCGGAATAGCCTTCCGTGAGAAAAAGTGGCGTTTGGGAACCTGCCACTGAGGAACCGCACATTGCACAAACTCACGGAAGGGGGCCGAGTCTACCAACTGAAAAGGCAGCAGTTGAAGCGCTAGCAATTTAGCCAAGCTAGCATTCAACCGCTGGGCATGTGGATGGCTGGGAGTGAACTTCTTTCGACGGTCCAGCAGCTGGGGCAGGGAAATTTGCCTGCTAGAATCGGACGTCGGTGTACTGCTAGCAGAGTGGCCGCAAGTACTTGGCTGTGACACACCTAATTCTACACCTTCATTCCTCTCAGTGCATGTTTCAGAGAGGACTGAAGTTATAGTGGGGTTGGAGATCCCAGCTGATGCGGTGCAAGGAGAGGTCCGCTTTGTTCTTTGGTGTGGGTCTTTGAGGTAGGCTTGCCAACGAGCTGCATGGCAGGTCAACATATGTCTGGTCAGGCATGTGGTACCCAAGCGGCTGATGTTTTGGCCACGCGATATACGCTTGAGACATATGTTGCAAACAGCAGCTGTGCGATCTGATGCACTAGCCTCAAAAAAGGCCCACACCAAAGAACTTTTTGAATGACGGGCAGAGGCAGCGCCCTGCACAGGCGGAGCTCTGCGGTGTGATTCCGTCGGTGTACTGCCCTTACGCTGGCCACCAAAGGGCATCCTGCCTCGTTGGAGATGTGCCTCCTCCTCATCCTCCTCCTCCTCCTCTCTCCTATTAGGCACCCACGTGGAGTCAGTGACCTCATCATCACCTCCCTCCTCATCACTGGAGCCAATCTGGCAGTATGCTGCAGCTGCTGGAACATGACTGCCAGATTGGTGTCCTTCTTGAGCATCCCCTCTGTCTGCTCTCACGCTACTGCCTTCCTCTAGCTGGGTTTCATCATCAGACCCTTCGAAACGCTGGGCATCCTCCTGGAGCATGTACCCAACACTGTGCTGAAACAGTTCGGGGGACTCCTCAGGAGGAGGACATGGTGGGTCTAGGGAAGGAGTGACTGATGATGAGTCTGACATTGATACCAGGGAAGAGGACGCTTTGGCAGCTGCTTTTCCAGTACCCTGAGCCTGGGTGAGAGAGGATGAGGAGGAGGAGGAGGGCTTGGTCATCCACTCTACCAAGTCTTCGGCATGATGTGGCTCAACATGTCCAGCTGCCGAAAAGAAGGACAAGCGTGTCCCATGGCCATGTGCTGATGACAATGCACCGCGTCCACGACCAGCACTGTTGCCCCCAGACACAGAGCCTGCTTGCCCTCTTTTATTGCCTCCTGACTGTCTGCCTCTCCTTGTTTGCCTTCCAGACATTCTAATAGATGGCCTGCAGGGAGATGGGAAAAAAGCAATAAGGGCTACCTTCAGGTGTCCTTCTCTGTCCCTTGAAACAAGGACTTTGACAGTGAAAGAAACTGACACACTCTCCCTACCTACAGTTTTCTGTCCCTAGAAAAAATGTTTTTTTTAAGCACAATTTAGCACAAGGAGAATTCACTCACTGTCCTTCCAGGTCCCTGGAAACAAGGACTTTGACAGTGAAAGAAACTGACACACTCTCCCTACCTACAGTTTTCTGTCCCTAGAAAAAATGTTTTTTTTAAGCACAATTTAGCACAAGGAGAATTCACTCACTGTCCTTCCAGGTCCCTGGAAACAAGGACTTTGACAGTGAAAGAAACTGACACACTCTCCCTACCTACAGTTTTCTGTCCCTAGAAAAAATGTTTTTTTTAAGCACAATTTAGCACAAGGAGAATTCACTCACTGTCCTTCCAGGTCCCTGGAAACAAGGACTTTGACAGTGAAAGAAACTGACACACTCTCCCTACCTACAGTTTTCTGTCCCTAGAAAAAATGTTTTTTTTAAGCACAATTTAGCACAAGGAGAATTCACTCACTGTCCTTCCAGGTCCCTGGAAACAAGGACTTTGACAGTGAAAGAAACTGACACACTCTCCCTACCTACAGTTTTCTGTCCCTAGAAAAAATGTTTTTTTTAAGCACAATTTAGCACAAGGAGAATTCACTCACTGTCCTTCCAGGTCCCTGGAAACAAGGACTTTGACAGTGAAAGAAACTGACACACTCTCCCTACCTACAGTTTTCTGTCCCTAGAAAAAATGTTTTTTTTAAGCACAATTTAGCACAAGGGGAATTCACTCACTGTCCTTCCAGGTCCCTGGAAACAAGGACTTTGACAGTGAAAGAAACTGACACACTCTCCCTACCTACAGTTTTCTGTCCCTAGAAAAAATGTTTTTTTTAAGCACAATTTAGCACAAGGAGAATTCACTCACTGTCCTTCCAGGTCCCTGGAAACAAGGACTTTGACAGTGAAAGAAACTGACACACTCTCCCTACCTACAGTTTTCTGTCCCTAGAAAAAATGTTTTTTTTAAGCACAATTTAGCACAAGGAGAATTCACTCACTGTCCTTCCAGGTCCCTGGAAACAAGGACTTTGACAGTGAAAGAAACTGACACACTCTCCCTACCTACAGTTTTCTGTCCCTAGAAAAAATGTTTTTTTTAAGCACAATTTAGCACAAGGAGAATTCACTCACTGTCCTTCCAGGTCCCTGGAAACAAGGACTTTGACAGTGAAAGAAACTGACACACTCTCCCTACCTACAGTTTTCTGTCCCTAGAAAAAATGTTTTTTTAAGCACAATTTAGCACAAGGAGAATTCACTCACTGTCCTTCCAGGTCCCTGGAAACAAGGACTTTGACAGTGAAAGAAACTGACACACTCTCCCTACCTACAGTTTTCTGTCCCTAGAAAAAATGTTTTTTTTAAGCACAATTTAGCACAAGGAGAATTCACTCACTGTCCTTCCAGGTCCCTGGAAACAAGGACTTTGACAGTGAAAGAAACTGACACACTCTCCCTACCTACAGTTTTCTGTCCCTAGAAAAAATGTTTTTTTTAAGCACAATTTAGCACAAGGAGAATTCACTCACTGTCCTTCCAGGTCCCTGGAAACAAGGACTTTGACAGTGAAAGAAACTGACACACTCTCCCTACCTACAGTTTTCTGTCCCTAGAAAAAATGGTTTTTTTAAGCACAATTTAGCACAAGGAGAATTCACTCACTGTCCTTCCAGGTCCCTGGAAACAAGGACTTTGACAGTGAAAGAAACTGACACACTCTCCCTACCTACAGTTTTCTGTCCCTAGAAAAAATGTTTTTTTTAAGCACAATTTAGCACAAGGAGAATTCACTCACTGTCCTTCCAGGTCCCTGGAAACAAGGACTTTGACAGTGAAAGAAACTGACACACTCTCCCTACCTACAGTTTTCTGTCCCTAGAAAAAATGTTTTTTTTAAGCACAATTTAGCACAAGGAGAATTCACTCACTGTCCTTCCAGGTCCCTGGAAACAAGGACTTTGACAGTGAAAGAAACTGACACACTCTCCCTACCTACAGTTTTCTGTCCCTAGAAAAAATGTTTTTTTTAAGCACAATTTAGCACAAGGAGAATTCACTCACTGTCCTTCCAGGTCCCTGGAAACAAGGACTTTGACAGTGAAAGAAACTGACACTCTCCCTACCTACAGTTTTCTGTCCCTAGAAAAAATGTTTTTTTTAAGCACAATATAGCACAAGCACAAAACACACTGACACTCTCCCTACCTATCCTTCTCTTTCCCTAAACTAAAGGAATCCAGGTTAAGCAAGAAAGAAATAAAAGTCACTGTCCCTGCCTATGCTGCTCTATCCCTGCTCCGGAACACACTACACTAGGCCGCCGTGCTGGCGGCCTTTTATAGTGTGGGGCGTGTACTAAACACCCTCAGCAATAATTGGCCACAGGCATCCTGCCTGTGGCCAATCATTGCTCTCCTCGCTGCCGGCGCTGTGATTGGCCAAGCATGCGGGGTCACAGTGCATGCTTGGCCAATCACAGCGCCTGGATGACACTGCGATGGCGTAGTGCATTGTGGGCCATTCGCGTCACTCGAATTTGGCGCGAACGGCCCAAATCGTTCGATCTTCGTCGAACGATCGAACAGCCGATGTTCGAGTCGAACGTATGTTCGACTCGAACACGAAGCTCATCCCTAATCCTCAACCATATTTAGAAATCCTTAAGTAAAGGGACAGAGAAGGACACCTGAAGGTAGCCCTTATTGCTTTTTTCCCATCTCCCTGCAGGCCATCTATTAGAATGTCTGGAAGGCAAACAAGGAGAGGCAGACAGTCAGGAGGCAATAAAAGAGGGCAAGCAGGCTCTGTGTCTGGGGGCAACAGTGCTGGTCGTGGACGCGGTGCATTGTCATCAGCACATGGCCATGGGACACGCTTGTCCTTCTTTTCGGCAGCTGGACATGTTGAGCCACATCATGCCGAAGACTTGGTAGAGTGGATGACCAAGCCCTCCTCCTCCTCCTCATCCTCTCTCACCCAGGCTCAGGGTACTGGCAAAGCAGCTGCCAAAGCGTCCTCTTCCCTGGTATCAATGTCAGACTCATCATCAGTCACTCCTTCCCTAGACCCACCATGTCCTCCTCCTGAGGAGTCCCCCGAACTGTTTGAGCACAGTGTTGGGTACATGCTCCAGGAGGATGCCCAGCGTTTCGAAGGGTCTGATGATGAAACCCAGCTACAGGAAGGCAGTAGCGTGAGAGCAGACAGAGGGGATGCTCAAGAAGGACACCAATCTGGCAGTCATGTTCCAGCAGCTGCAGCATACTGCCAGATTGGCTCCAGTGATGAGGAGGGAGGGGATGATGAGGTCACTGACTCCACGTGGGTGCCTAATAGGAGAGAGGAGGAGGAGGAGGATGAGGAGGAGGCACATCTCCAACGAGGCAGGATGCCCTTTGGTGGCCAGCGTAAGGGCAGTACACCGACGGAATCACACCGCAGAGCTCCGCCTGTGCAGGGCGCTGCCTCTGCCCGTCATTCAAAAAGTTCCTTGGTGTGGGCCTTTTTTGAGGCTAGTGCATCAGATCGCACAGCTGCTGTTTGCAACATATGTCTCAAGCGTATATCGCGTGGCCAAAACATCAGCCGCTTGGGTACCACATGCCTGACCAGACATATGTTGACCTGCCATGCAGCTCGTTGGCAAGCCTACCTCAAAGACCCACACCAAAGAACAAAGCGGACCTCTCCTTGCACCGCATTAGCTGGGATCTCCAACCCCACTATAACTTCAGTCCTCTCTGAAACATGCACTGAGAGGAATGAAGGTGTAGAATTAGGTGTGTCACAGCCAAGTACTTGCGGCCACTCTGCTAGCAGTACACCGACGTCCGATTCTAGCAGGCAAATTTCCCTGCCCCAGCTGCTGGACCGTCGAAAGAAGTTCACTCCCAGCCATCCACATGCCCAGCGGTTGAATGCTAGCTTGGCTAAATTTCTAGCGCTTCAACTGCTGCCTTTTCAGTTGGTAGACTCGGACCCCTTCCGTGAGTTTGTGCAATGTGCGGTTCCTCAGTGGCAGGTTCCCAAACGCCACTTTTTCTCACGGAAGGCTATTCCGGCTCTCTACCGGCATGTGGAAGGCAATGTCTTGGCCTCGCTGGACAGGGCGGTCAGCGGTAAGGTGCATATTACCGCTGACTCATGGTCCAGCAGGCATGGACAGGGACGTTACCTTTCTTTCACGGCCCATTGGGTCACTCTTTTGGCAGCTGGGAAGGATGCAGGACAAGGTGCAGTAGTGTTGGAGGTTGTTCCACCGCCACGCCTCCAAAATGCTACTACTGGTTGTGACACACCTCTCTCCTCCACCCCCTCCTCTTCTTCTTCCTCCATGGCCTCTTCCTGTGGTTTGTCCTATGAACCAGCGGTGCTCCGTAGCCGTTCACGGGGCTACGCAAGTACGCAGGCAAAAAGATGCCATGCCGTGCTTGCGCTGGTGTGTTTGGGGGACAGAAGCCACACTGGGGCAGAGGTCCTGTCTGCTCTGCAGGGCCAGGCCGAGAGGTGGTTGACGCCACGCCAGCTTAAGCCAGGAATGGTGGTTTGCGACAATGGCACCAACCTCCTCTCCGCCCTCCGACAGGGACAACTGACCCATGTGCCCTGTGTGGCTCACGTCCTTAACCTGGTGGTGCAGCGGTTCTTGGGCAGGTACCCGGGCTTACAGGATGTCCTGAGGCAGGCCAGGAAAGTCTGTGTGCATTTCCGCAGATCTTATAATGCCAGTGCTCGCCTGGCTGAGCTGCAAAAGGAGTTGAACCTGCCCAAGAACCGCCTTATATGTGACATGCCCACCAGGTGGAACTCAACGTTGGCCATGCTGCAGCGGCTGCACATGCAGCAGAGGGCCATCAATGAGTACCTGTGCGACTACGGCACCAGGACAGGGTCAGGGGAGCTTGGTTTTTTTTCTCCACGCCAGTGGGGCATGATCAGGGATGCATGCACTGTCCTGGCACCATTTGAGGAGGCCACGAGGATGGTGAGCAGTGACAGTGCATGCATCAGTGACACTGTACCTCTTGTCCACCTGTTGGAGCACACGCTGCGTGGAATAATGGACAGGGCACTTGAGGCAGAACAGAGGCAGGAAGAGGAGGACTTCCTTGCCTCTCAAGGCCCCCTTTACCCAGACAGTGTTCCTTCTGTCCCACCCATCGCACAGGAAGAGGAGGAGGAGGAGGAGGAGGAGGAGGATTGTGTCAGCATGGAGGTGGAGGCTGGCACTCAGCATCATCAGCAGCAGTCTTTTAGGGATGATTTACAGTCCCAAGAAACCAGTGGACTTGTACGTGGCTGGGAGGAGGTGGCTGCGGATCATGTCGTCCTTAGTGACCCAGAGGACTCCGGAGCGAATGCCTCAGCAAACCTACGCTGCATGGCCTCCCTGATCCTGCAAAGTCTGCGGAAGGATCCTCGTATTCTTCGGATCAAGGAGAGGGACCATTAGTGGCTGGCCACTCTCCTTGATCCACGGTACAAGGGTAAGGTTGCGGACCTTATGTTACCGTCGCAGAGGGAGCAGAGGATGAGACAACTCCGGAAGGCCTTGCAGAAAGGTCTGTGCAACGCGTTCCCAGAGACTGGGAGGTTACAAACTCCTGGTCCTGGACAACGAGTTGCTGAGGCTTCGGCCAGTCAAAGAAGGAGCGGTGGGGAAGGTGGCCATCTGACCGATGCGTTCAGACAATTCTTTAGTCCGCAGCCCCAAAGTATGATCGGTTCCAGCAACCATCGCCAGCGTCTGATAAACATGGTGCAGGAATATCTAGGGGCAAGGTCAGACTTGGACACCTTCCCCACCGAAAATCCTCTGGCTTACTGGGTCTTGAGGATGGATCACTGGCCAGAGCTTGCACAGTATGCAATTGAGCTACTGGCCTGTCCTGCATCCAGCGTTCTTTCGGAACGCACATTCAGTGCTGCTGGAGGATTTGTCACGGATCACAGGGTGCGCCTGTCCACCGACTCGGTTGATCGACTGACTTTCATCAAGATGAACCAGTCTTGGATCACCACCAGCTACCACACACCTGATGCTGATATAACAGACTAATTGATTTTAACATGTCACATCCCTTCAAGACTGATGCTGATGCTGAGTGCCTGTGCTGTTATGTTGACTGGCTATCCTCCTCCTCCGAGTCCTCAATGATACGATTGATGATGATAGCTTGGAAGATCATTTTTGTTTATGGGTGCCGCCACCAGTGGCTAAGGCCCAATTTTTCAGCCCCTGTTTTACAGGGGCGTGTAATTACAATTTTTTTAGCAATAATTTGCCATAGGGCTCATTGCTGTGCTCCAAGTACAGTATCTGTGAGGGGTTGGAGTGTTGTGGCACCAGTGCCTAAGGCCCAATTTTTCAGCCCCTGTTTAACAGGGGCGTGTCATTACAATTTTTGAAGCAATACTTTGCAACAGGGCTCATTGCTGTGCTCCAAGTACAGTATCTGTGAGGGGTTGTAGTGTTGTGCCACCAGTGCCTAAGGCCCAATTTTTCAGCCCCTGTTTAACAGGGGCGTGTCATTACAATTTTTGAAGCAATACTTTGCAACAGGGCTCATTGCTGTGCTCCAAGTACAGTATCTGTGAGGGGTTGTAGTGTTGTGCCACCAGTGCCTAAGGCCCAATTTTTCAGCCCCTGTTCAACAGGGGCATGCAATTACAATTCTTGATCTAATAATTCACAGCAGGGCCCATTGCTGCACCCACCAAGAGTAACTCTGAGGGCTTACAGTGTTGTGGCAACGCCACCACCACCACCACCACGAAAGGCCCAATTTTTCAGCCCCTGTTCAAAAGGGGCATGTAATTACAATTCTTGATCTAATAATTCACAGCAGGGCCCATTCCTGCACCCACCAAGAGTAACTCTGAGGGCTTACAGTGTTGTGGCAACGCCACCACCACCACGAAAGGCCCAATTTTTCAGCCCCTGTTCAAAAGGGGCATGTAATTACAATTCTTGATCTAATAATTCACAGCAGGGCCCATTGCTGCACCCACCAAGAGTAACTCTGAGGGCTTACAGTGTTGTGGCAACGCCACCACCACCACCACCACGAAAGGCCCAATTTTTCAGCCCCTGTTCAAAAGGGGCATGTAATTACAATTCTTGATCTAATAATTCACAGCAGGGCCCATTGCTGCACCCACCAAGAGTAACTCTGAGGGCTTACAGTGTTGTGGCAACGCCACCACCACCACCACCACGAAAGGCCCAATTTTTCAGCCCCTGTTCAAAAGGGGCATGTAATTACAATTCTTGATCTAATAATTCACAGCAGGGCCCATTGCTGCACCCACCAAGAGTAACTCTGAGGGCTTACAGTGTTGTGGCAACGCCACCACCACCACCACCACGAAAGGCCCAATTTTTCAGCCCCTGTTCAAAAGGGGCATGTAATTACAATTCTTGATCTAATAATTCACAGCAGGGCCCATTGCTGCACCCACCAAGAGTAACTCTGAGGGCTTACAGTGTTGTGGCAATGCCACCACCACCACCACCACGAAAGGCCCAATTTTTCAGCCCCTGTTCAAAAGGGGCATGTAATTACAATTCTTGATCTAATAATTCACAGCAGGGCCCATTGCTGCACCCACCAAGAGTAACTCTGAGGGCTTACAGTGTTGTGGCAACGCCACCACCACCACCACCACCACGAAAGGCCCAATTTTTCAGCCCCTGTTCAAAAGGGGCATGTAATTACAATTCTTGATCTAATAATTCACAGCAGGGCCCATTCCTGCACCCACCAAGAGTAACTCTGAGGGCTTACAGTGTTGTGGCAACACCACCACCACCACCACCACCACGAAAGGCCCAATTTTTCAGCCCCTGTTCAACAGGGGCATGCAATTACAATTCTTGATCTAATAATTCACAGCAGGGCCCATTGCTGCACCCACCAAGAGTAACTGTCAGGGCTTACAGTGTTGTGGCACCAGCACCAACATCAAAGGCCCAATTTTTACTACCACTGTTCAACAATTATATGTAATTAAAATTCCTGATATAATAGTTGACAGCAGGGCGTTCCAGCACCAACCAAGAGTAACTGTGAGTGCTTACAGTGTTGTGCCAACACCAACAACTAAGGGGCCTATTTCTGCAGAGTATATACGGCAGGTCCCTACTTTCAAACATCCAACTTACAAACGACTCCTACTTGCAAACGCAAGAAGACAACAGGAAGTGAGAGGAAATCTACCACTAGGAAGGAAAATTCTCTCCTGTAAGAATAAATATGGGAGAAAGGTGTCTCCTCTGTACTGATGCTTTATCAGCAATCCTTGTTTCAAGAAAAACACCACATTTCAAAAACAGTTGTCATTGGGACGGAAAGTGAGGTGAAATGTTCTGAACAGGGGCACAGACAGCAAAACAAATGTTACAGGGGTGATAACCCTTACCTATGTTTTCCAAAAAGTTTAAAAATAGATTTTTGGGCTGGAGCTACACTTCAACAATGTACCTGTTCAAAATTACAAACAGATTCTACATAAGAACAAACCTACAGTCCCTGTCTTGTATGCACCGCCTGTATACGGCTGTTCAGAGTATATAGGGCCTTTTTTATTTTATGTGCGGGGTTCCCCTTAATATCCATACAAGACCCAAAGGGGCTGGTAATGGGCTGGGGTAGGGGGGGGGGGGTCATGGGGTAGCTATGCCATTTTTCTTAAAGAATTTCATCCATATTACCGGGACCAGACATTACATTAAAGCCGCAAGCAGTTTTAAATGGCTTTTTTTTCCTTTAGAAGTGTCATTTTGTGCAGGGACAGTTCTAAACACGGGAAACACGTGGCACTTCACAGGCATACTTTAGACACCCCCCAGGTACGATATTTAAAGGAATATTTGATTTATTTTTTTCACTTTATGCATCATTAAAATGACTGCTCCCGAAAAACGACCGTTTTTAAAACTTCTTTTTGCATTGATACATGTCCCCTGGTGCAGAACCCGGGTTCCCAAACCCTTTTTAGGACAATAACATGCATAATAGTTGTTATAATTAGCACTTTAGAATTCGAACGTTCGCATCCATTGTATTTAATAGGGTTCTAATGTTCGTACAAACTTTCGGTCCGTTCGCGGGTTCTGGTGCGAACCGAACCCGGGGGTGTTCGGCTCATCACTACCCATCGCCCGACATTCCCCCCTCATGTTCAAAACCCTTGGGTAGATATACTGTTTAATAATGTTATGTCAGCATTATTTACATTTAGCATCGCTCCAAGGAAGATATCATTAACTGTCCTAGAGAAGTAACACCCACTTGTGTATATTTAGTAACATAACTCCACCCATTGTCCTGACATAGTTCCTTAGAATAGCTATTACATACACAGCAAATGTCCTTTTGTCTGTCCTCAGCAATCTTCAAATTTAACATGTTTCAATAAAGAGTACAGAAACCTCTATCACTCAAAATAGCAATAAACCCAATATCTAACAATCCCCCCTCAATGCACTATTATTAACAAACAAAATAAGTGCATTCATCTTAAATAATAAATGTCTCTGAGCCTCTTTTTTTCAATACATACAATACAATAAACATTCATACAATTTAGTGTTTCAGATATTGTACATAAGCTTTTTCCAAAACTCTGAGATATTCCTGTGAAATATTTAACCATTTCATTCCATCAACTATAAATTATTATATTATTTATTAATTTTAATTTATTCTCCATCTAAACTATGTAATATTAAAAATTTTCTTCCTTTTACCTTCATAGATTTTTCTTCTTATAACTTTAACCATATCATATAGCTATTTTAACATAAAGGAGAAATTAATATCTTTGATATATTAAATTATATTGCTTAGTAATATAAATTATTAATTAATTAATAAATACAATTTCTTCCAGTCTTTGAAATTTCAATAACCAAATAATTTCTTCAATATAAGTTTTTATACATTATCCTTGACACTGAACAATTATAAACATAATATGTAATCTACTCGTCTGTTGATACATAAAAACATAACTTTCCCATTATTTGATTGTCATATTTCTATATATTCTATTTATCTTTCTCTTTATTTTTCTATTTATCTTTCTATTTATTTTTCTATTTATCTATTTATCTATCCGTGACCAACAAGCAACTCTTTCCATTTTCCTTTTTTTCAACGTTTCATATTATTTAATTCAACAGTAACTCTGTTTAGACACATTAAAATTATTTTCTTCCACACAAGCCTGTATGTACTCTAACTATATTAATACTTCAAATGTACACTTTATTGTACATTCTTGTAATAACAAACTATCCATACAACTTTCCCAAGTTATGTGTTCTATAAAAATGAATACAAAATAATAAAATAATTCTATGTGAATTAATATGTGTTCCTATAAAAAATTTAGAAAAACTAAAAAATATCAACTATTATGTAAACTAAGGTAGTATCATTACTATTAGTTACTACCGTAATATCAATCTTTCAATGATCTACAAAACTAACAAAGATTGTGTAGGAGAAAGTATCAAATTTCAATGTCAACATAGAGTCAACTATTTTTTCTGTATTTCAAAACATTCCTATACTAAAATTACATCTTAACTCCCCCTCACATAATGATCGACCGATCAATATGTCGCTTTTTGATGCAAGACCATGTGAATGAATCATTGAAGTTCATCCAAAAATGATAGTCCTTGATAACATATTAAATACATAATTTTGAAAAAACAAGAAAAAATTAACAAATTTAGCAGTGCTTGTGTCATGGTCATGTAAAAATCCATAGAATAGAATAATTTCATTAATCAATATTAACTATTTTAGACTCATAATCCTTTCTGTGTTTACCCATTTTATTCTTATTTTTACCCATTATTTTTATTTTTACCAATTATTTTGAAACAAAAATAATTATAATCCCTATTACCTTAAAAATAATAAAATAATCTTCCCAATTGATATCTCAGTTTGCAACTCTATTGGCATCCCTGGTACCTTCAGATCTATAATTCTTAATCATAACTTTAGCTACTGGAATAAATCACTAAACATACTCATGAGAAGTAAAAATCTCATTCAAAACATCATTTCTATTTAAATTTAGCAAAGGCCTAGCCATGTTTTGTGAACAAACTTCTTAAATTCCTATACCTGTACTTTTTTCCTATACAACAGATTGTAAATAACTTAGTATGCTAATTTCAAAAAGACAAAGAAGAAAAGTGTGGGTGATTTTTGGGGCGGGGATTTTCATTACTTTGTGGGGGGGGGGGGGGATTTAAAAATATAACAGGTAAATAAGTCACCTAATCTTTACCTTTTCTGGAATCATCTTACCCTATTTAGACTTTGTAATACTATTCATACGTTCTACAATACCTGAGCATTAAAGATGATAAGAATCATAAAAACTTTATTAAATAATTAAAATTGCATACTTGTCCTTCACTACCTGTCCTAAAAAATAAAAAATCATTATCTGATTCCAAGGTTTGAAATCCAACCCCAATGGAATATGACATCAGTTCACGACAATTTAGCTTTTGTTAAAAATATTTATTTATTCCTAGAATTACCTCAATTAATTTATCAAAAGAAATATTAACTAAAGGAAAAAAAATCCTTGTATCCTCCTTTAGCAAGTGAAAAAATAATATAATCAATCTTCATAGATTGACAAATCTCTCAATATTTTGTAGTATCAGGTTACTCTTTCCTTTTGAATTGTTCTATAAACAAATAAAACAATATTCAGAAGTTTGATGACAAAGTGCTCTAAATTGAGTAGTTCAGAATTTCTTTCATTAGCTTAAACAAAAATCAATTAATCAATTTGTCAGTCAGTCAAGTACCTGGATATGCAAAAAGAAATATTTTCATTTAAATATAACTCTATCCATTATTGTTGGAATCAATTATTTTTACAATGAATTTTATCTCCATTATCAGTCTGTAGTGATTTTAACTAAGACAAAATTTCATCGTCCCCCTCTTTATCCTGTGACTAAATAAAATTTTGTAAAAGTAATAATCTTACCAGATTATTGTATTTTTCTTTTACTAAAACTTCACTTATAACTGCTTTAATTTTGCAAAAGAACGTTAATTTAGTCTGGGCTTTCCTAAAAATTATATTTCTGAAATAAACTTGATCATGTTGAAGTACATTTTTTTTAGAACCAATCATGTTTCTCATACAGTATGATTGAATGAACCACACGTGCTCTGTCACTCTGACTGCTAAACAAAAACACATGGCAGTCTCAATCATCTTTCAGTGCAGACAAATATACAGAAAGTTCCATTGTGCCAATATATGGCACCTTTCTATAGAAGCACAAGAGACTCCTTCCCAATAAATGTTCACTAAAAGTTGATAAAATAACTTTTGAATGATTTGCTTATACTACTGTGGCTTTATCACACTGCATTATTTTAATCTCAATGTATTTATATCTCACTTCAACTGACCTTTCTTTTTAACACCCAGTTGTCCATAAACAACGGTTAATCAGAGCTGTCTGTATTAACACCTCCTGTTTGTCTTGAAATAACACCTTAAACAAATGGTGCAAACCCATATGTTTTTTCAAAACAATTACTTTGGTAAGTAATAATACATTTTTCTCATCTATGAACTCTCTTCCAGTTTCTGGAAGTTTTAACACAAATATGTGTATTGATCATAGAAGTGAAAAACTGTCATGACGATGGCATGTCTAACTAGGCAGTGTAACTCGATCTGCATTTCTCTGACAGTACATTCCTTTTACATGTCACACTTTTCAGAGAAAGATCTGTTACATGTCGGTCTTAGCTACCATGAATTGCATCTCCCCTTCACAGTACAATCCGGTAACAATTTAATTTTATCGTTTTTATCATTTTTAACCTTTTTTACAATTTTTTTAAACATATTTGGTTTGTACATCTGCTAAAAATCATGTACACTAGGTTATATGATGTTCCTGATTATAGTAATGACAAAAAATTGTTTAGAGGACAATCTCGTGAAACTCACAGATTGGTTCCTGCCCATGAACTGTGATTGGCCATTTCCCCGAGAAAAATTCCTCCCTCAACTAAAGTCTCTACTTTTATCAGAAATACTCAATTACAAAAACTTTTAACAATAGTTTTTTTTTACAATTTTTGATAGTTTTTAGATTGAACAAAACTTTCATATTTTAATATTTTTCCTGGGTAGCCTTAAGTAAATTAGAACAATCTACTTCTTTTAATTTAATAACCAAATCCTAGTTTGGAATATTTTGTAAAAATTGCTCAATCCTTAACTTATTATTTCCTGCAACCAAAACTGTAGTATTTTTGTGGAACACTAAATACCATGTTGTTTTCCATAATCTTAATCAATAGTTTTTCTTAAAACTTTGTTCTGCCCCTTGCTTGTGCTTTGAATTACCACATTTTGTAATAACACATTTTCTGTTGTTTAGGGCTTAAATATTCATAAACATTTTCATGCAGCGTTAAACTTAGTTTCCTTATTAAAGAACTTCTTTACACTCTGGTATTAATTAATTAATTACTCTACTACTGCTACATGCCTGTATTCCATATATATGGAATGTATTAATTCCCGATAGTACTGGAACATACTTCTGAGCTTTGAGATGTTACCCATCCCATGTTATCCACTCACTTAAATAAACAAACATATTTACCCCTTGTTTAGAATGATTGTCCTGTGTACACTTAAAAAAAAAACAAGAGATGAATAATGTCCTTTAGCTTTGTTGTTCGTTTCTTTTCATTTGTTTTGTCTTTGTTCGTTGCTTTTATTCGTTGCTCTTTCTTGGAAGAATTTGTCCTCATCTTTTTCTTTGAAGAATAGTTTTCTTGTAGCTTTTGCCTTGTTCCTTGACTCGTGTAAATGTAATGTTTCTGTAGGCTGTAAATAGGCCTAAGTAAACACAATGTAAAGATGCGTGTGTATTGAAAAAATGTCTTTCTCCTTCTGTGTTTGCTGAAGGAATGAGATGTGTAAGTGTTTAGCCTTTATCCTTGGACCGTCCAAAACATCAAAATCCGACTTTTCATATTAGCTCACCCAAAGAGTACATCTGCCTGTTGTATCTACAATGGTGGCCTTTTTTTAACGTGAAGTCTTAGTTCCTATTTCAACACTTCTTCTGTGAGACTTTTCCTCATCTTTTGTAGGAACTGAACTCCCTCGGCAGAAATCTTCACGTACGTAAACGTTTACGCTTTTCATCACAACCTGAAAGTCCTCTCTGGATTTCCTTCAATATCTTGTAACACTGTCCATAAGGCCTTGTCAATCAACCTTGTAAGCCGAGTCTTTGTTTTTTTTTTTCTTCTTCTGCTTGCAAGTTTACAAACGATCTGTGGGTGAGAAAACAGACAGAAAAAAACTCACAGTTGTTTGTGTTTTGGAGTCAAGATCAATAATTGGCTTCATTCCACGGCTGCAATTCTTCTCGCCTTTTGCTGGCTCAGTTTCTCTGACCTTCTGTCCACGTGTGATGGAACACAAACAACTTTTTCTCTCTAAGTTCTTTGGTTGTTTTTTTTTCCAAGACTTGACAATGTTTTCGTCTTATCTCTTCATCTGACTCCCTCCAGTTGTCAAGTAGTGAGGAAAAAGAACAGTTCTGCGGCTCGCCATAATCCTGGGTGAGGGACAACTGTAAAAACAATTAGTATCCCCTACCAAGGCGTTTGGTTCCATTATTCAATAGAGCCAGGTTATCTTCAAAAAGGTTGGTTTATTCTTCCAAAGACAAGTAAAAGACAATGCTTACATAATGACAGCTGGTAACACATGGTAAGGTGGTTGGCTTCAAAAGGGGGAATGAGGAATCAGATCGTAAGATGGTATATCTTCGAGAAGGGCCGCCTGACCTTCCAGTATCTTCCTTCAGGCCCCATCGCCTGACATTCCCCCCTCATGTTCAAAACCCTTGGGTAGATATACTGTTTAATAATGTTATGTCAGCATTATTTACATTTAGCATCGCTCCAAGGAAGGTATCATTAACTGTCCTAGAGAAGTAACACCCACTTGTGTATATTTAGTAACATAACTCCACCCATTGTCCTGACATAGTTCCTTAGAATAGCTATTACATACACAGCAAATGTCCTTTTGTCTGTCCTCAGCAATCTTCAAATTTAACATGTTTCAATAAAGAGTACAGAAACCTCTATCACTCAAAATAGCAATAAACCCAATATCTAACAGACTGATAAAGAGGTGCGATACTTACAGGTGTCTCATTAAGTCCAGGCGTTGTTATCAAACGTTTATGATCAAGTTCTTTCAAGTTGTTTTCGTTTTTAGTCAAATAAGCTTATGGGTAGTAGACTCGCCTTCTTATCTTTTTTTTTTTTGCAGAACGTACCGCCCCTGTAAATGGAAAAAGAATAAAAACAGGGGGAGGGGAAAAAACAAACAGTTAACTTATAAACTCAGTCTAATAGCTCGTTGGCTAAGTAGTAGACTTTTGGGTGGCTTATTGAGTCTTTTTGATTGAAGAATTTTAGAACTGGGGTGCTGTATACCACTTGTCTGTATTTATGTAATCACATTTTTGACAATCGTTTTTTTATAGAGATTGAGGTTTCAAGTGTCCATTTGGTCCTGACGATCCATGCGATCCCTGCGTCTTGGTGGTGAGATTCCAGGGCTACCCTGAAATTCATCTCTCCTGTTGTGGCGAGGTGATGGCGATCTGCGACGACGATCTTTTTGTCTTTGAGCTCTGGGAGTGTAATTGTTGGACACTGTAATCCACGTTTCGTTTAGCATGAAGGAGTTGTACCATTCCGGAACTTCCATCATAGGGATGTCTATAGTTTGTGTGACCCCTCTATGTGGCTGAGAGACAAAATGGGAATTTCCATCTGTATGGAATTCCTCTGGAACGCAATTGATCTGTGATCGGGCGTAAAGCTCTGCGTTGTTGCAAAGTGATGTTTGATAAGTCTTGGTACAATTTTATTTCATTTCCATTAAATATGACTCTGTTTTTCTTCCTTGCTTTCTTGAGAATGGCTTCCTTCAGAGGAAAATTTATCAGGCAGCAAATAATGTCTCTTGGGGGGTCATTGTCTCTACCTCTTGGTCTAAGGGCTCTGTGAATCCTCTTGAACTCAATGGGAGAGTCTGGGGGTCTATCCAATATATCATTGAATATTGCTGCAGCAGTGTGTTCTAATGGATTTTGGTCAGATATTTCTGAGACCCCTCTAATTCTGAAGTTGTGGCGTCTTCCTCTGTTGTCCAAATCTTCTAAATGATGATTAATTTCAATTATGTGAGCTAGGTGCATGTCAGCATTTTTCTGTACCTGCTTTATGGCGTCCGCATGGCGTGCTGTGGCCTGCTCTACCACTCCTGTCCTTGCTGCAATACCCTGGATGTCTGCTCGTATGTCTGTAATGGCTGTTGATAGGGTTGCCTTTATGTCCATGGCTACTGCTTGAAGGTTTGCCTGGATGTCAGCCAGGCTGAGGGCTTGTGGTTGTTGTGGTGGTACTACCGGCGAGGCCTGCGTGCCGTTCGCGCCATTCGCGCCATCTGTTAGAGGGCAGGAGCCACCGAGAGGGATAGAGAGCTTAGGCTTTGGGGCCTTCCCCCAGCGATGTCCGTAACATCGCTGGGATGTTTGTGGTATGTTGCTGGCTCGGTTTCATCAGGTCTCGGGATGGTAAGGAGCTCCGATCGCCTTTTCCCATGCTCGGGGACCGTTTTTGGTATCCTGTGGCTCAATTTAGCTGCTCCTTGTGGCGGAGAGAGAGGATTAAGCGTCCATCTCGGTCCAGAGTTAGGCCACGCCCCGTCTTTTCATATCAACAAGCGGGTAATCACCTGTTTGTTAATATGATCCAGATCTACAGCTGCTCCCGCCCCCTACCCTGCTGATAGGATGACATTGTTAGAAGGGTGGGAGAGCTGGTAGAGGACACACAGGCTGAATCCTGCCTCTGCCCTGCCAAAGGAAGGACTTGCAGGGGAGGCAGAGAGTAAAAGGGGCCACTGTGATTACAGACAAAAAAGAGGGGGCATGACTGCAAGGGGCACTGTAATGGGGGGCTGTGATTGGTAGGGGCACTGTGATGAAAAGGGAACTGCACTGTAAAGGGGGACTTTAATCATTATAGTTTCCTTTACTGTGCAGTCCCCTTTATGCCACAGTGCCCCATTATATTACAGTGCGGAAGACCGTCTCCGTGATTATCCCGTCACCAACCGCCCTCGCGAACGGGGGCGGCTGCTGGAAAATTGGCTGCTCGGTCTATATTGCCCGGGCCTATTTTTTGTCCCAGTCCGGGCTGGGCTTAAGCTATATATATCTTTTCAAGACATTACCTTTTCACAAACACATGTCTTATATAAAGGATTAGTGGTATAATGGGAAGCTGACAATAAAACAGGTCTTTAGCTTATCTTGGATTGTTGTGACTTCTACAAGAAGTAATTTGTAGTGGATACAGACCAAGCCTGCATTGGGTTTAAAATTGACTACTGCTCTTTTTTGCTTCAGTTACAATGCTAGTATCCTGGCCCTGATTGCTACACTAAATGAACACATATGCAACATCTTACATATGTAGCGGGGCTTTGAAATCTAAGGGAATGTTTGAGTGGTAGTTGTGCTCAATCACACTATTTGATAGGGTTCTGTAAAACCCATTTTGAGCTACAGGTGGGATACTGGTGTGTAGTTCCCCGTGGCCTGTTGGTGGCGTTGCCATCGGAGGCCAGGGTTGAACCGCTGGTATAGTGCTGTGCCTTGGATGTCCACTTTCGGCGGTGGTATGGTGGGCGTGTCGGCCTGCTGTGCATCCCGGGAGGGGATATAAAAGGGGCAGACCCTGTCTGTCAAGGGTGAGTTCCCGGGGGTCCAACCCCGGGAGCGTGTGATTCTGTTTGTGGCCACCCCAGGCACCTTTAGCCCTGGGGTGGAGTTCCTGGTCTGGTACACTGGCGGATCAGTCCCAGGCACCTTTAGCCCTGGGGCTGCAACCGGAGGCTTTGGGTCCAGCACCTTCGGCTGCAAACCACGGAGGGAGAAGGAGTCCCAGGGTGCTGCCTTGCGAGGAGACCCGCATCTAGATGAGGAGGCCGGGGGAGGACGGTTCCGAAGGACTGGTGAGAGATCACAGTGAAGGAAGGGGCCCGGTAACTCTCTGGAGGGATGTAATTTTCCCGTTAGAGGCCTAAAGCCAGAACCAACGTTCACCAGGTCTGTGGCAGAGACTGTGCGTGTACTCTGATTCGAGCATCATTCCGGCTGCTAGGATCCACTCCATTGGGAGACTATCCGTATGAGCTGAGTCTACCTGAAGATATGGGTAGTGAATAATAATTTGTTTGTGCCTGGACCTATTCCCACACCTCTTGCTGTTCTGATCTTCCTCCAACCTTTCCTGTTCAATGATTATGCAGAAGAGAGAAATAAACTCTACGTTGGAGTTGCAATTGGTGTGGACCTTGAATTTATTGGGGAATAGAGACTTGTCTTTATCACAGTGAAGACGGGAGCCATTCTCTGGGGGAACCTGACCACAGAGACCCAGGTACATTACACCGCTCAACCTCTTCACACAGGAGGGTACGGGCATGTGGCATAGGTGTGCCCTTTCTCCCAAGAGTGAGACAAAGGGAGAAGGGATGGTGAGTGCTACACGTGGGGGCTCGAGTTCAGGATTTCTGTGGTCAAAAAAAAAAAAAAGTTGGACTTTATTCCCCTTGTGAGGCTCCGTGGAGGTCGGCCATCTTCGGAAGAATTCTGGCTGTGCCACGAGGAGAGCCCAAGCTGCGTAGTTCGTGGGCATGTCAAGGAAAGTAAAAGCCTGCGAACATTGCAGGAAAATGGGAGGAGCCTCGCCATGCGGTGAGATGTGTATGGTGGCTTTGGCGCCAAATGGACAGTGCGTGATGGATCGGCGAGTGAGCAACATGGCGACTAATGCCCCATGGATTCCAAGTTCTTCTACCATGAACGTTGCCTCTTTCGCTGCTCCCTTGATGGATACAGGGATTTGGCTGAAGCCTCAGGGTCGCTTCGCTCTCTACGTCTGCAGAGACGCGGAGGCCCTTGGAGTGGTTTGTCCCGGATGCCAGGGACTGGTGGTGCAAGGAATTAATCTTCGAGGTGGAGCAACCTACAGAAAAACCTCGGGCCTACCATTTGAATTGCCTTACGGGCGCCACTACTCTTGAGGAGGAAACCAGTGCTTCTGCAGCCACCCCCACACGCACTGTCGTGACTTCGGAGGAAGTCGTTCCGGATGTTCCGGTGGAAGAGGAACCGGAGACAGAGAAACCGGAGAATGTTGCCTCTGTCACTACAAAGTCGTTGCTCCCACCGCCCAAGCGAAAGGTGGCCTATGTGAAAGCCTCCTGCGGCCGTGGTCAAGCTACACCCCAGCGCTTGCCTGAAACGGATTGTCCAGTCGGAGGAACCTCCAGACTATCCGCGACAGCTACAGGTCGAGGTAAGCCGGGGAAAGGGACAAAAGCTAGTGTCCGAAGTATCAGGGATGTTTGGGTTCCCGACCCTAAGGAACTTGTTAAGGACAGTGATTCCTCCACCACCAAAAATTATTTACCAGCAGAGGAATACGATATCTCTGATCTAGAGTCGTCCTCTGAGGTGGGAGATGATGCCGAAATAGACGAGCTGTTCATCAAGAAAGGCTGGGATAAGATACCCCTATCCTCTGCAAGAAGTAGAAGAGATACACCCAAAGTTCCTGGGGCTATTGCACCCCCGGCCCCTGTGTTAGAGGAGATACCTGATCCCAGGCCTGCATCACCCAGACCTACGTTACCTGTGCCTGCCGCCGTGGCTGAGTATGCGCCATTGCAGGCTGCTATGTTGGGTCTTAAGGCAGTGAAAGTGCCTAGGCATCCGGATGCCATTGTCCTACCGGGTGCGGGAGACCGCGCTACCCTTCCTCCGCTTTCCATGATGCAACGGCTGTTCAACCAAAGGGTGGCCGCTGACTACAGGTGGGAGTACCCGTATCTCTCAAGAGACTTACTTTTTGAGGTGGAGGCCTACAGAGAGAGATGGTACGCTGACTTTCTGTGGGACTATTTGAAAGTGCCTAACGCCCGCAGGTATCTCTCCTGTTCTGCAGCTGTTGCGGAGAGGTACAAAGGGTGCAAGTTGGACTGGGTACTGGGTCGGCACATACACGCAGATCGGGTGGTTGTGTGTCGGAAGGAGCGGGAGGATGCTGTCTATTCCGTTGAAACTTTTGACAAGAATTGGAAGCTCCTTATTTTACCTGATCCCAAATTTTATCTTTAAGAGACTGGACTCTAATGTGATCTATTGTTTCCGGAGTGTACTCTCCTGGAGTCCAGGGACTTTGCCCTTGTGAATTGGGGTAATCTACTCCGCTGAGGAGCCAGGGGAGCTGTTGCTGTTGCTCTCCGCTCACAGCGCTACAAAGACAGAGACTTTGGGGAGTAGGTACAGTTAGGGCCACAGAAGAAGAAATGGAAAAGATGTATTTTTAAAATCTTGGAACAATGTTATGACGGTGACACTTCCACTAGGTGGCGGTGTTGCGAAGGGTTTCTGTGCGCTCAAAGAGAAAAGAGATATAATTAATGTATATTAATAGTTTTCTATTTACATTGGACTAGTGTAATGAGTACTTTATTAGAAGGAAAATATTCTCCCCTAGGGGAGGGTAGTTCCCTTCTTTTGTAAATAATGGTGTAGGATATGATCATACTAGTTTATATGTGTTTTCTCCCTTTGCAGGTGAATGTCTGGCAACCACTGAGCATGGGTGGGTTAGCTGGATAAGGAGTGGAGGAAGTACGTGTATAAGGTGATGTGTTTTATATTATATATGTGACATTGAGAATGGGATGTACACATTTATTTTTTTCCTCTTGTTGATCTTCCTTCATTTCTTTATTCAACCCCTTTCCCCGCATTTAGGTTCCGGCACAAACAAACCATTTTTCTATTATCGCATTTTTTTTTGTATATAGTTCTGGGATAAACATGCGTAGACCCAGGCTTGAGGTACGTGGGTTTACCCCAGACACTGGGGACAGTGTCTATTTGTCTCGGGGGAGTGTGTAGCGGGGCTTTGAAATCTAAGGGAGTGTTTGAGTGGTAGTTGTGCTCAAACACACTATTTGATAGGGTTCTGTAAAACCCATTTTGAGCTACAGGTGGGATACTGGTGTGTAGTTCCCCATGGCCTGTTGGTGGCGCTGCCATCGGAGGCCAGGGTTGAACCACTGGTACAGTGCTGTGCCTTGGATGTCCCCTTTTTGCGGTGGTATGGTGGACGTGCCGACCTGCTGTGCATCACGGGAGGGGATATAAAAGGGGCAGACCTTGTCTGTCAAGGGTGAGTTCCCGGGGGTCCAACCCCGGGAGCGTGCGATTCTGTTCGTGGCCACCCCAGGCACCTTTAGCCCTGGGGTGGAGTTCCTGGTCCAGTACACTGGCGGATCAGTCCCAGGCACCTTTAGCCCTGGGGCTGCAACGGAGGCTTTGGGTCCAGCACTTTCGGCTGGAGCCCAAGGAGGGAGAAGGAATCCCAGGGTGCTGCCTTGCGAGGAAACCCGCATCTAGATGAGGAGGCCGGGGGAGGACCGTTCCGAAGGACTGGTGAGAGATCACAGTGAAGGAAGGGGCCCGGTAAATCTCTGGAGGGATGTAATTTTCCCGTTAGAGGTCTAAAGCCAGAACCAACGTTCACCAGGTCTGTGGCAGAGACTGTGCGTGCATCATTCCGGCTGCTAGGATCCACTCCATTGGGAGACTATCCGTATGAGCTGAGTCTACCTGAAGATATGGGTAGTGAATAATAATTTGTTTGTGCCTGGACCTATTCCCACACCTCTTGTTGTCCTGATCTTCCTCCAACCTTTCCTGTTCAATGATTATGCAGAAGAGAGAAATAAACTCTACGTTGGAGTTGCAATTGGTGTGGACCTTGAAGTTATTGGGGAATAGAGACTTGTCTTTATCACAGTGAAGACGGGAGCCATTCTCTGGGGGAACATGACCACAGAGACCCAGGTACATTACACTGCTCAACTTCTTCACACAGGAGGGTACGGGCAAGTGGCATGGGTGTGCCCTTTCTCCCAAGAGTGAGCCAAAGGGAGAAGGGGTGGTGAGTGCTACACATACATATCCCACTGTGCATTTCAAAATATGTTATTGTGAATTTTCGGCTCTATAGACAGGCATTCCCGGAAATCGCGGCAAAATCGCGGTAAAATCTCGCTATTTTGAAGTCGCAGCAGTGTGAACCTAGCCTTAATGGTTTTAGAATGTAGCTAACTGAACTATATTAAAGTTTTACTAGTGTAGCGCCCTGCTCCCAATGACTGGGCGCTATGTCAAATCTAGTGGGTGTCTGAGCTGGTAGTTGGCTCAGACTCTGTATATAATTATGCTAAATTAGCCTCTGTTCCGGCTATGGCTGTGTTGGGCAGACTTCCCACTGTTTGCCTGTAGGTGGCGTTACCACCCCAGGCCAATGTGGAAGACTGACAGGCCAGAGTGTATTGGGTACCTTCCCCCAGGAACAGTTCAGTGGGCGTGGTCTACCCGCTGAGCATGCTGGGGAAGGGTACTCAAGGGGCAGACGCCATCTTGTGGGGTCCTCTTTTCCCCTCGTGGCCCTCCTGGCGCGAGGAGTGTGTGTGTGTTCTTGGCCTCGGGACCATACAGGCCCGAGGCTGCAACTCTACCAAGTACGCCCAGTTATGCTGACTGGGCCTACACTTTGAAGGTGATCCTGTGCTGTCCGTCCCGCAGGAGGAAGCCACTCAATGGAGGAAACCAGGGGAGGACCTGTCCTGGAAAAGACCGAGCAGAAGGCTGGTGTCTTGAGGAGGCCCTGGTAATTCTATTGGAGGATGCACCGCAGCTAAAGTTCACCTTGCAGTCTGCCGAGTCGGCTTAAAGGTTCTTGACTGCTTGGCTGGAAGTTTGGGCATTAAATCCTGTGGCAGAGGATCCCAGATTATCCAATTTGTGCACAACCGGTCGGTGGCAGAGACTGTCCTGATCATTGTTTGTGCATCACCCCGGCTGCTAGGTCAGGTGAGAGGGGCCTATACGGGTGAGCAATACCCACTCAAGGAAGAGTGGTGAGTGACTTTATAGTTGAGGAATTTTCCCCAGAGATCTGTACTGCGTACCTGAACCTACCCCTTCCCTTCACCCTTCTACTATTCATCAAATGTTTTATGCAAAAGGAAAATAAAACCTAACTGCAGAAAGTTTTACATCTTGCGTGGACATTGGAGTTTCTACAGACTTTCTTCCCCTAGACAACGAATACTGAGGTAACGTGCAAGGCCCAAATTAAAACCAGCAGCTCCTTCGGGGGTGTGCTACACTAGGATGGATAAATAAATTGTATTTCAAGGAATGAAATACTTACTTTTGCTGGCAAACTCCTGCTCCAAGCTCCTTTTAGTGCTAGTCATGTGACCAGTGGCGGCTGGTGGGTTTTTCTTTTGGGGGTAGCGGCAAACAACCACGCCCCCCTGGTGGCGCATCACTACCACTCGCCCGGGCGGCCGGCGGCGCGGCACTACCAACCCCCAGCCTCTGCCTCTAATCACATGCTTCAAAAAAACATTCCCCCCCAATTGGAATCCATAGTTCGGCGCCCTGATATGTAGATCAGGGGCCCGGACGCATGGATATGGGGGGTGGTGCCCTTGCACCCTCAATGGATGGGCCGCCACTGGCCAGGTCCCATACAATTTTTCCACTTGTGCCGTTGTAGGTTGGGCACTCAAGGGGCTGGAGCTGGGAATCTCTTCCTTTGTATATGCGGAACACATAAAGATATACCGTAGCTCTTTCACAAAGCTTGTAGATTTTTACTCCATATCTGCCCCTTTTGCTTGGAATGTATTGTTTGAATCCCAGCCGGCCAGTGAAGGGGACAAGGGACTCATCCACACATACGGTATATGTTGACAAGGGACATAAAGTTCAGTAAGTCTTTGAGAAAAAAAAATTGATACATTTTTTTGTATAATTTGTCATAGTTGGGACGATGTCGGGGAGGGCACTGGGTATTGTCACTGAAATGAAGGAAGCGCATGATCATCTCACCTGGACATTACAGAAGAATAAATGGGCATGTAGTGGATGGGTTGGGTGGACCAGTAGGCATGTCCTTCATTTTTTTTTGTAAGTCCCATGTTACGGGTGAGGCCCATAAACAACTCCTCCAATGTCAGATGTTTCCACTCATATGGACGGGCATAGGATGAACTGGGGTTGCTAGCAATATGTCTGGTCCACAATAAATTGGAATAAGCTGCCGTGCAAAAATGAAATAAAGAAAATCTATTTCTGAAAAATGTTCTGTATTGACCTGCACACTTGGCTGTGCGGTGAAAGGGGGAATGCTTGCCGATCCAGAGTTGGAAGGCAGCCCTAATGGGTTGGCAAGAGTGTATGTATGTATGGGCCAGTGGTGGCCTGTCCATTAGGGGCACATGGGCGTCGCCCCCCCATCCATGCGTACGGCCCCCTGATCTACATACAGGACTATGGATTTCCAATGGGGGGGTTTTGAAGCACCTGATTAGAGCCAGAGGCTCTAATATGCTTAAAAAAAGGGTGGGCTTGGGGCGCAGGGCACTGTGCCCTGATCCCACCCAGTTGTGTGACAATAGCAAATGAATATTCACTATTTTCATACTAAATCTTCTCCCCGCCAATCAGGAAGCAGGTCGTGAGACTGGCCAAAACGTCAGGCGATCCTATTGGATGCCTAGCGCCTAGGAGGAGGAGAGAGGAGATGCACGGCGAATGCAGCTGTGCTAGAGATGAGGACACCGGAGCCGCTGCCCATCCCCCGCTACCTAGATTGGGTCCACAGCTGGACTGCAGCCGCCACCTAGATGGAGTAAGTGCCAGCAGGGCCGCTGATAGGGGGGACCACCGGTCCTCCTGTAAGGGGCCCGAGCACACATACAGGCCTGGCCAACAGGAGGATCGGTGCGATGTGACAATTACAGAAACAATCCATCCAGTAGCTGAAAACTGGTTTCTCACCCTCTCCCTCCTGTCGGCTTTCAGTTGCTGGATGGATCTGAAAGCTGAAAGCAGCACTGCCCTGTTTTCCTCTCGTGGAAAACAGAGGGACGTTTCAGGACACTGAGAGCGGGGGATGGGGCTGGTAAATATGTAATTTACCAGCCCCTTCCGATAGCTGTCTTAACGCACAGGCACCTCTGGGAACTGCCCATGGGTCCTTGGTGCATGGGGGGCCCTAGAAGTCCTCCCAGCAGTATTCTGGCAACAGTTCCCCTCGCTTTGGCGGCTCTTTTCCTACAGGTCAGTTCCTGTTATCTATCTCATATCCAGCTGTCTTCATGCCTCTCTCCATCCCCCGGCATCTCCCTCCCTGCCTCAGCCACTATCCTGTCCTGCTCCCTTTCATCTTCACACAGATCTATCTCTGCCTGTCACACTGCTCCTCTTCCGGATCGTTGTTTACCCATCTCCTACCCACCTCCGCTTTTCCCCCCTTCCTCTTTCTCCCCTACCACATGGTTCCCACCTCCCCCCCTCCCATTTTTTTCAGGGACTATGGAAGAACCCAGAGGTGGAGCATCTTATTACTGCTGCTGCTTGTGTGGATGGGATGTGTCCTGTGCCAACCCTGCTGACCCTCCTACTCTATTCATCCCATGTGATTGCCGCAGTACACATCCTGCCCACACAAGCAGCAGCAGTAATAAGATGCTCCGCCTTGGGGTTCTTCCTTAACCCCTGCAAAGCACCAGAAGAGAGACAGAAACTCTGGAGGGGAAGGTAAAGGGGGAGTTGTCAT
The DNA here is from genome assembly GCA_029206835.1 of Rana muscosa. NCBI lineage: Eukaryota > Metazoa > Chordata > Amphibia > Anura > Ranidae > Rana > Rana muscosa. Next base: position 406,228,716 of record CM055117.1, read on the forward strand.
TCCATTTGTAGATTTAGCCCAGTGACAGCCTGCCAGAATAGGTAGAATCTCTGAAGTCAACTTCCCTACACAGCTCTTCTTGAGGAGACAATATCTGTATAATACATTACTGCCCCTATACTGTACCCTCCTGCCCCCTGTACTGTGTACACTTACCCTGCCCCTGTACTGTGCCCTCCTGTTCCCCCCTGTACTGTACCCTCCTAACCACTGTACTGTGTATTCCCCCCCTCCCCCTGTACTGTACCTTCCTGTCCCACTTCTACTGTGGCCCCCTGTACTGTACCCTCCTAACTGCTCTACTGTGCCCTCCTGCCCCCCCATGCACTGTGCCATCCTGCCCCCCTCTGTACAGTACCCTCCTGTTCCCCCGGACATTTGTAAGTTAGGTTGTGTTTGTAGCCACTAAAAATGATTTTTGTGCATTTTTAGCAAAAATATCATTTTGATATTTTTTTAAGGGGGCCCTGTCGGGAAGGCTGATGGGGTCCCGTGATTTCTAACAGCACCCCTGAGGGCCTTACCAACCGGCAGACAGCGGCTGGTATGGGCCCTGATTTTTGGGGGATGTGATACTCCAGTGGTTAAAGTTCATGTGTGTGTAAAGACAGGCGTCCCAATACGTTTGACAATATAGTGTATATATTATGTGTGTGTGTGTATATATATATATATATACAGTATATATACACACGCCTAAACATTTTTTTTTATTTTGCCTATAGGCAGGGCTTTTTTCAGGGGGAACTTGGTGGAACTCAGTTCCACCACCTCTGGCTCAGACCCTTGGGGGGGCCTGCTCACCACTATCACTTGTAAACACAGAAGTCCGGTCTCTGTGTTTACAAGTGACAGCTCTGCACTCTGTGTGTAACCCCCCTGAACTCTGCACTCTGTATGAAATGTAATCTTGGTATTTAATGCCCCTTTAAGACCCTCTTACTGTTCGTAAAATTGAACTGACCACACCCACTATTTCGTGTAATTTGGAGGGTGTGTGTGGGTGGAGAATTTGAGTTCCAGCACCTATTGTTTGAGAAAAAAAGCCCTGCCTAGAATAAGCCTTATTCTAGGGTTATCATTCTATAGGTACAACTGTCACAGCAGGGGCGGATCCAGGGGGGGCAACAGGGCAATTGCCCCCCCCCCCCGAGACCATCTGTCACACTCGCTTGCTCTGGGTTTTTTTTTGCGCCTGATCTCCCGAAATTTGGGGACCCGGTACTGGCCGGCCATAGGTCCCCTGGACCCCAAACGTGGCACACATATAGCCCAATGTCCCCTCTATAAGTGTGCAAAGTTTGGTGTCTGGGAGACCTACGGCCGCGGAGGACCGATTTTTCAAAGCCGGGCAATCCTTCTATAGACTCCCATGTTAAACATCAGTCTAGTCATGGGCACAGTGAAGCATGGGCACAGTGAGGCATGGGCACAGTGAGGCACAGTGAGGCATGCAGATGGACACCCTAGGCTTATACCTGAGTCAATAAGTTTTCCCAGTTTTTTGGGGTAAAATTAGGTGCCTCGGCTTATATTCAGGTCGGCTTATACTCGAGAATATACAATACTTGTTCTGCGGCTGCCGCTGCCTCTCTAAATCTCTCTCACAGTTTCTCACATCAGCCGATCAGCGGCGCAGAGAGAGAGACTCGTCTAATGAAGTTACGCAGTGCACTGACACGATACCAGGAGCGGAGGAGGAGGTGGGTGGAGCCTCTTCCCTGCACTCGTTGCTAACGCCTGGGCCGCTTGGCGTCTAGCAACGAGTGACATCAGTGAGTCACGTCGGACCACTCTGCGGGCAGGTGCGATAGCGTGCAGCTCCACAGACGGGTAAGAAAGTGGGCGGTTTGTGGGTGGGCAGCGCGGTTCGTGGGCAGACTGTGCTGCTCAGTGTGTTGGCAGCGCAGGTGAGAGTGAGAGAACAGGCTTAGTGTGGCAGCTGGCCAATCAGCTAGCCGGGAGCGGGGGAGCAGAGAGATGAGATCATCTCTCACCGCCGTGCCTGCCCTGCATTCCTGCAGTGACTTCCCCCCTTACTGTGCAGGCAGCAGAGAGATTACATTATCTCTCTGCTGCCTGACTCTGGGAGTCTGGGACACAGCAAGAGACAACCAAAACTACAGCTTAGCAGACAAGTTAGTGACAATCCGCAAGGTGTGGCAGGCGACGTGGCAAGTGACAATCCGCAAAATTGTGTCAGGTGACGTGGCAAATGACAATCTGCATCTGGTGGCAGGCAAGTGACAATCCGCAAGGTGTGGCAGGTGACGTGGCAAGTGACAATCCGCAAGGTGTGACTAGTGACAATCTGCAAGGTGTGGCAGGTGATGTGGCAAGTGACAATCCACAAGGTGTGGCAAGTGACAATCCACTAGATGTGGCAGGTAACGTGGCAAGTGACAATCCGCAATGTGTGGCAAGTGACACGCTCAGGGCCCCCACTAATTGCAGGCGACGGTGGCAAGTGACACACTCGGGGCTCCCACTGATTCTGCATTGAACTATTTAATTTTATATTACAATGTAATAATAGAAATAATTCGCTTCAATCATCCTGACACCATAACAACTATGGTGCCGGGATGATTGAAGCGCTAACACCAGCCATTTCCCCGATAAATTTCACACAAAAAATACATTTTGGCAGTGCCCCTCCCGAGAAAAGACTCTGGATCCGCCCCTGTGTCACAGGGAGGTTTACAACCACTTTAACCCATAAAGCCGGAGCAGCCAGCATTCCTCTGGTTCTCTCATAACAGGTTTATTTCAAGCGATAAGAATTCTACTTGCACAATGTTACCAAGGAAATGGTCTGAAACATCCACGGAAGTGTCTCCACCCAGCTAAGTGGAGGAAACAGCGAGCTCAGCTAAAGGATACCGGGGATGCTTTCTTATAGCGAGCACCAAGGAAAGGAAAGCACCAATCAGCTGCTAGTAACAGCAGGAAGGAGGGGCGTGTACACATGTGCACTGATCTCAGTATTTCCCTGTCCAGGAACTGTCTGTGCGGTGTAAAGGGCGGACTTGACTACAGCTGACTGACCACCACCGCCTAAAAGGTAAGTTAGTTGGTGTGAGGTGAGGAGCTATGTGAGCGCTGTGCGTGTGGTGACTCCGTACAGGACATTGCCATTTCCTAAAACAGCCGCACCTTCAAGGCACAGCCAGTGTGTTCGTACAGCTATGTACGGGCCTATGCTGGCTTTGTCACCTACACACATTAAAGGGGACTTTCACCCTCAAGGGCACGTTATGCTGCCCTGCCTCCTCCCTCTTCCACAGGTGTGTTTTTTTTTTTTTTTGTTTTTTTTTTTAGTACTTTTTATTTGTGTTGCTAAGCTGCATTTCTGCAATTTCCACCCGCTCCATGCAAGGTTTCCTGAAACCTTCCCAATCTTTGTACATGCTCAGAAAATCAGAGTATGCAGATGTGCCAGGAGCTGAAAGCTGTGCCACAGCCTATGGGCGCATGTGCCATAATGGTGGTGCATGAGCCCCGGTTTATACTAAAATGCAGTATAAGTATACTGCGGTTGCGATCGGCAGGGGGTGTCAACGTTAACCACTTCAGCTCTGGAAGATTTTACCCCCTTCATGACCATGCCCTTTTTTTTATGCTATACCGCACTGTGCTACTTTAACTGGTAATTGCACGGCCATGCAACGCTTTACCAAAACAAAATAGAGCTTTGTTTAGGTTCGATTCACATCTATGCATGTTGCTTTTGCGCGTTTCAGCAATGCTTTTTGCTTCTATGACGTAGGCTCTTTACTATGTGATCAGCTGTGTACAATCGCAGCTCATCACATGGTAGCCAGGGAGTGCCATTTATCGCCCTTTCCTCTACTCTGCTGACAGGCACGGGTAGAGGAGAGCTAATTGGCTGCTCTCCTGACGGGGGTCTATGCTGATAATCGGCGCATTGATTATCAGTGCAGATCCATCGAGGGTGCCAACCTGTGCCCCTTTAGTGATTGCCCATCAGTGCCGCATATAAGTGCCCGACAGTGCAGCCTCAGTGAAGGAAGCATACTTATTTACAAAGTTTTAATAACAGAAACTAAGAAAACCTTTTTAATTTTTTGTGCTAAAAAAAAAACAAACAAAAAAAACTCAGTGGTGATCAAATACCACCAAAAAAGAATAAAAAATGTTTCCGTACAGTATTGTATGACCGCACAATTGTCATTCAAAATGCGACAGAACTGGTAGCTGAAAATTGGCCTGGGCAGGAAGGGGGTGAAAGTGCCCTGTATTGAAGTGGTTCAAAACGCTGATCGCAGTAAAAATGCACTACATGCTTTTTGCAATTTCTCCAAAGAAAGCACCGTTTTGCTTTTAAAACAGTACCTGACCCTTTCCTAAATTTGCAGAGTCACAAAAATGCATTTATTTGTATAGGAACCCATGTTAAAAGAAAAAAATGTCCTGTGTTTCTGCAAAAAGCATGAAAAAACGCATTGGTGTGAATGGAGCCTTAGGTGGTATTTTTTGCAATATAAGCGAAAAAAGACCAAACATTTAAAAAAAAAAAAAAAAAAAGAAGAAATCCAAATTTTTTTTTTCCTAAATTTAGGCCAAAATGTATTCTGCTATGTGTCTGGTTAAAAAAAATAAAATAAATCACAATAAGTTAATTTGCGTGAAAGTTATAGCACCTACAAACTATGGTGTGTGTGTGTATATGTATATATGTGTGTGTGTGTGTGTGTGTGTGTGTGTGTGTGTGTGTGTGTATATATATATATATATATATATATATATATATATATATATATATATATATATATATATATATATATTGCGCATCTTCACTGGTCATTCGATTACGATTATCTGGTCAACGATTCGATTCCGCGATGCATCGCGATTACTGATGCGCTTCCGCTTGGGCGGCCCTTCCTCCAAGCAATCTTCTGGGACACATCACAGGTCCCAGAAGATTGCCCGGCTATGCATGACAGCACAGTGAGACATGCGCACCCGGCTGTGAAGCTGCAAGCTGTCACAGCAGGATGCCAACAGTAGTATTGCCAGTGCCGTGGACAGGTGGGGGAGAGCATGGAGTGTTTGGGTGGCCACGTCGCTGGATTGTGGGACAGGTGAGTGTCTTTTTATTAAAGGTCAGAAGATACACTTTTTTTGTAGCTGCTGACTTTTAATAAACTAAAAATAGGGTGGAACTCCCCTTTAAAAAGTGCACTACAGGGTACAGGAACACACATGGCTGCTGGGAGGTCAGGAGGGATTAGAATCCACAACTGACAAACAGCCCTGTGAATTTCACTGTACTGTCTCTGTGCTGACATTTCTCTGGGCTTTGCACATACCAGCACACTAGGAGTTAACACAGTGGAATGTGCAAATGGGGAGCCAGAGAAATGCCAGCACAGAGCATGTGTAGACAGTCGCATACTGCTATGGTAATAAATGCTGCGTTAATAATGCCGTTATAATCCATTAAGTGGCCACTGCTGTATGTGCTTTTTAAAATATATGCAAATTCATACCTCATATCTCAGTGTGTGTGTATATAACTGTATATCCCGCTCATGGTGCGGTGTCTCTGTCTCTGTCTCGTCTCCTGACGTCAGTGGGAGTTCTCAGCCCCACCCACCGGCTGTAGCTATCAGATCAGAAGAGGTGCGGGGCTGACATCAGGAGAGGGGCGGGCCGCACCATGCAGTCACATGAGCGGGATATCTCAGTTATATACACACTGAGATATGAGGTATGAATTTGCATATATTTTAAAAAGCACATACAGCGGTGGTCACTTAATGTATTATAACGCGGCAATTTTCACAAACGCTCGGGGCGGGGCATGACGTCAGACATCGATGCTGCATCGGGGACCCCGGAATCGCGATGCATCGATTAAATTCGGCACCCCTAATATAGAGAGAGCTGCCACGACGCGTCGACGTAATCGATTACGTTGACTATGGAAATACGTCGACATGCGTGAAAGGCGTTGATGCTTCACACTTTGCAGGTCAATTCAGCGCGGTGCTTCTCTCCCACACACGATCCCCGCTGTCCCCATACTCCTCCAGTCCCCATCCGTCCTTCTCCATGCTGCTCTGTGTCTCCCTCTCTCTTCTCCGTGTCCCCTTCCATGCTGCTCCGTGTCTCCCTCTCTCCTCCATGCATCTGTCCCCCTCTCTTCTCCGTGTCTCCCTCTCTCCTCCATGCATCTGTCCCCCTCTCTTCTCCGTGTCCCCCTCTCTTCTCCCCCTCCGTGCTGCCGTCCCCCTCGGTATCTCAGGATGGAGAGCGGAGGTAGGAGCCGGTAAACCCGGCTTCTTAGTTTTCTGAAACAAAAATGGTGAGGACAGCTGCACTCCAATCCAACGTATGTTTATTGAGGAAAGACAGGCACTACAAAAACCAGCATAAACCAGGACATCTGACGCGTTTCACACTTGTTCAGTGTTTACTCATGAATGCAAATAAATGCATTCATGAATGAGTAAACACTGAACAAGTGTGAAACGCGTCAGCTGTCCTGGTTTATGCTGGTTTTTGTAGTGCCTGTCTTTCCTCAATAAACATACGTTGGATTGGAGTGCGGCTGTCCTCACCATTTTTGTTTTCATTGCTATGTGCATTGCCCGAACCCTTGGTCTCTGAGAGAGAAACATCTTTCCAAAACTTAATCTGCCTGGAGCGGCAATTTTTGGTCTATCTTAGTTTTCTGAATGGACAGTCAGTGATTACTGGCTCTGTCCATTCACATAACTGAAACATTGTAATCTCCTGTGATTATGATGTCTCAGTTAATGAATGAAGAGAAGCCGTTGTCTTCTCTCCATTCATTATCAGTGCAACTGAGGCTGCAGAGAAAGGGACTGGGGAATCTGTGTCCCTAGTCCCTTTCCATGTCTCAAATAGGAGATGTCAGAGGTCTGTTAAGACCCCTAATATCTCACCATAGCCCCCAACAGGGCTGATAAAAAACAAAAACATTTTTTTTGCAATAAATAAAAAAATTAAAAAAAAAATTGTAAAAAATAATAATAAAAAAAAACACACTGACACTGTCCCCACATCCCCCCCCCCCTTAAAATAAGAAGGCATTGTAAAAAATAAAAATGAATTATAAACATTCATGAACTTCTGAACAGAAAAGAAAAACAGAACATAAAAAAAGGTAAGATAAAAGAATATGTATATGTGTGTGTGTGTGTGTGTGTGTGTGTGTGTATATGTATGTAGTTATATTCTTTTATCTTACTTTTTTTATTATTTTTTATGTACTTTATAATTTTTTGTAAAGTTATCCAAAGGATTAATTAGCTAATCAAAAAAAAGAACACTAGATTAAGTAAAAAATAAAATTAAAAATAATCGTTAGTTGACTAATCGAAAAAATAATCGCTAGATTAGTCGACAGACAAAATAATCGTTAGTTGCAGCTCTAATATATGTATGTGTGTGTATTTCTTTATCGTACATCACGGGACACAGAGCCTACTAATTACTAAGTGGCTTATTTTCCACCTTCAGGTGCTGGACACTGATGTAATCAATTAGAAGTTTCTTCCCTATATAACCCCTCCCATACTGGGAGCACCTCCAGTTTTTTTTTCATCAGTGTCAGTCACGAGGGAAGATGTGCTCTGAGGAGCTCCACTGGAGGGATCCATGCTGGATTTAAATAGCCTCCATAAAGACCAGATCCATCCAAAGTGCCTTGGGCCCAAGTGGATGGTACCTGGGGCCTTGTATCCGAAGCACATGGTTTTGCTTGTAATGCCTCTCTTCGGAGGGCTGGATCTTGGTTTCCAGTACTTTGGTTATGACCACATACCAAAGATTTTCTGGCAGGATGCGGTACAGGTCCAGGAGAGTGGAAACCCTGTCTAGGATCCCGGTCCCTGAAGGTCTGTTGACTTAACCCGCCGTGATGGGTGAAGATTGGGTCTGTCTGTGCTCAGCAGTATCCTGCGGCGTGGATAAGGTAAGTGAAGACAATCCTACGTAAATACCTTTAAGGATTATCTTCCATGTCTTATCTGTTTTCCGCCACTAGAGGCAGTAAAGAGACATACCTGGTGTTTCGCTTACCATGCTCTCCAGGAACAAAAGCTCAGTGTCAGCCGGTCTGAGCGGCTCACTTCCTCCGCTTCAGGCTCTGCCACAGTTTGTGTGGGGGAGTCCCTCGTAGTCCGGGTCCACGGCGCTCATTGGGGGATCTCTCTTCCCCCCCCCCGCCTCCACCATTTCCCTAAGTGCGTGAAGGTGCACTTTTGTAGGCGGGGACGACGACGATGTGGTTGCCGCTGGCACGCGTGTGCATGCCAGCTCATGGTGCAGGCGCAGGACGGGCCCTTCAAAAAAAAACCAGACGTCAGAGCTCTGTAAAGCCCGAGGGACACGGCAGCTTAGGGCACGTAAGCACCGTGTGTGTGTGTGTGTGTGTGTGTGTTGGATACAGACATACCTAAGATGCCTACTCAGCATCTAGCTGTGCAGATTAGCAGGCATTGTTTTTTTGCTAGACTAAGTTCAGCTGTTGATGCACCTGTGTTAAGTTCCTCTGCTTTTAGCTTAGGACTTTGTCTTCCTTTTTATAAAAGGTTCAGGGGCAGGAATATAAAAGGGCACTAGGGTTTTGCCACCTGAATCTGCTGGCCCTAATCATGCTTGTATGATACCCTCCTCCCCTGTAGAGACTTGAGGCAGCCCGCAGGTTGAGCCATCGGCCCTGTCAGGCATTTCAACCTCCCCCAACATTTCAGCCACCCTGCATATGTCAGTTTTGATTTTTTTTTGCATTTGTTGGTCTATAAGAGGTTAATTGCTATATTTGTAGCATCCTCACAAGGAGCAGAAACCGGGGTGTACCCCTTTCCCTGCTCTAAATCCTCAAACAAGAGGTTTAAAAGTCCTGAGGATGGGTACCGGCCTCACAGGGGAAGTTAAAATCTTGCAAAATGGTGTTGCCGGGGGGGCGTGGCCTAGCAATGGCAGAGTAGGAGGATGTGTGAGTGCTGAGCGACCAAAAAAACTTCCAGACGCCTAGAGGATGCTAGACTCTGTAGCCTGACTATTCTATGTAGCACTGGACGCACTTTGAGCCTACCATACAGGTTGTGAGCCAGGGGCTCTGAAGACCAGACCCGCAAGATCCATCCCTCTGTGTGGGCATTACGGTACAATCTTACCAAGGTCTGCGGTGGCGGAAAACGGCGGAGGTCTGTCGGTTCTGTCTGTTGGGTCAGCGGTCGGAGAGTTGGGAGCAGGTGAGTGGTGGAGCGGAGGAGCAAGCTGCACACCGCAGAGAGACAGCTGAGTTAGCGGAAGTTAACGGCTCAGTGCAGCGTAGCAGTGGGGAGACGGCATTGGTCTCTTAGCGTGGTTGCAGGATTGGGTGACTGAAGCATTGGATGATTGCGCTCCGGTGGTGACTTAGCGGCCCCAGCAGGACGAACCAGGTGAGGTAGAGAGGAGGTGTCCGCTCCATAGTCTGGCGGGTACTTTCCTTGAATTTATTAAACTGATGTTTATACTGGCTCTCTGAATTGCCCTTCAACTGCTCCTTAAACAGTATATAGAGTGTACACGTATGCTAACATATACTGGACTATATTGAGAGTATACTGAGAGTAGTGGTGAGCTGCCTTAGTTGCTCTAGCTCCACCCTTGAATATACAGAGTATATGTATATATGTTGTGTTTTTTGCCACTCACTAACACAGAACATATAGAGTATATAAGATATATAACATACATTGGACTGTATTAAAGCGGAAGTAAACCCATCGATTTAACAGTTTCAAAAAGCAGTTACATTCCCGGCATGCCGAGAATGCTAACTGTCACATTGGTTGTGCTCTCAACCAAACTGTAAAACCATCCAATGCCTGGTGTCATAACTGATCACATGTGCAGCATCATGGCAGTTGAAGATTAAACAGAGGCCAAGATGGCAGCTTCCTTGGCTGAAAATGATAGTAGGGTTTACTTCCACTTTAAGGGCATTGGACTAGCTAACTAGATACAGTTTTTTTTTTTTTTTTTTTTTTTTTTTTTTACTCCATATGTGGGATATCGGCGATATTACATGGGATGAACACGGGATGAGCAATATAAGGAGTATAAAAAGCACAAAGAGCCTAAGGAGTAACGGTGAGGAGAAGCAAGAAGTAAAACAGACCCAGAAGTCTCTTTTTTTTTTTTTTTTTTTTTTTTTTTTTTTAAAGCTGCAACAAGTGATCAGACTTTTTCCCACGAACACGGGCAGCAGTAGCTAGAGCTTCAATAGTAGAGACACGAGGCGTGGAATATACTGAAATACCCAGAGCCGCTCCCCGAATGAGTCTCCCGTTGACCCCTGAAATAAGTGGGGAATTTATATCCGTTGACACCCAGAGAACAGAAATGGATAAAAAGGTTGGAGAACTAGACTTAATGGCTATTTTACAAACCCTACCAACCCGAGATGAGATGGCTATACTACAAATGCTCCCAACGAGAGAAGAGATGGAAACATTGGTGTCCCGCCTGGAGGAGAACCATCGCAAGGAAATGTAGGCGATTAGAACAGAGGTACAGAATCTGTCAAAAAAATTCCCAGGAAGGAAGCCGTACAACAAAATTAGAAGATCGGATTGCACGATTAGAAGGACAGGAAAATAATTGGTCTTCGAAGTCCACACGATTGGCAGGACTATTTTAATACAATTAAAATTTGAGGAAATCGAAGATCGAAGTTGGAGGCTGAACCTCAGGTTTAGAGGGATTCCGGAAGAAATTGAGGGAATCTCATTACATACAACAGTTTTATCAATATGTAAACAATTGGGAGTAGAGACCGCTCCAAGAGAAATTGAATTCGATAGACTCCATAGAGCATTAGAGCCCCGGTCCTTAAACCCAGAAAGACCTAGAGAAGTTATTGGACGATTTCATCGCTATACCCATAAAGAACAGGTCAGTCGTAAAGCATGGGAAGTAGGGACAATAATGTTTGAAGGAATGTCAATTAAAATTTTACCGGATCTCTCCCGGGCAACTTTACAACGGAGGCCGATACTGAGACCGATTTTAGAAAAGATTTAATCTGCGGGGGGGGGTCTTATACTTGGGGATACCCAATAGCACTCTTTGTAAAGAAGGGACCCCTTTCATTTTTACTCTCCCTACCATCTGAATTACCAGAGTTCTTTAATTTCCTGGGAGTAGAGGGATGTGATGTCTGACTGGTTACATCCAATTGATAGACAACGCAGAGGAGGACCCCAAACAAGAAAATTGGGCCCCTCAACACAGATAAGTGGGGGACAACAAACTTCAGAGACTTCAGGAAATGGGATTGGAGAATCATGAGTCAATAAGAACAGCGCTGCATAAACCACTTTACATTCCTCCTTCACTTCTCTCTACTTTTTGAAATGCATATGCTTGTATTCGGAGACCAACCCTAGGGGGTTGCTCTCTGCTTCGGTTTTTTTTTTCCTTTCCTTTTTTTTTTGTGTGGGGGTTTTTTATTCCGCCCTTATTTTTTTTGTGATTTAGAAGAACAAGGCCACCCATGAAATAAAGAGTATCCTGGATGAAATAAAGAATAACAAACTATGTACCGCCCATCTCTCACTAAAATAATGCCCTGTCCCCCATCGACCCCTATGATACTAAAATATATATATATATTTTTATTTTTCTTCTTTCTTCTTTTTCAAAGAGGGGGGAGGGGTAGGGATTTCGGGGGGGGGGGGAATTCACTTATGAATAAAAAACACACAAATAATAAACATGACATACAGTGCCTTGCGAAAGTATTCGGCCCCCTTGAACTTTTCATCCTTTTGCCACATTTCAGGCTTCAAACATAAAGAGATAAAATTTAAATTTTTTGTGAAGAATCACCAACAAGTGGGACACAAATGTGAAGTGGAACGAAATCTATTGGATATTTTAAACTTTTTTAGCAAATAAAAAACTGAAAAGTGGTGCGTGCAAAATTATTCGGCCCCTTTACTTTCAGTGCAGCAAACTCACTCCAGAAGTTCAGCGAGGATCTCTTAATGATCCAATGTTGTCCTAAATGACTGATGGTGATAAATAGAATCCACCTGTGTGTAATCAAGTCTCTGTATAAATGCACCTGCTCTGTGATAGTCTCAGGGTTCTGTTGAAAGCGCAGAGAGCATCATGAAGACCAAGGAACACACCAGGCAGGTCCGTAATACTGTTGTGGAGAAGTTTAAAGCCGGATTTGGATACAAAAAGATTTCCCAAGCTTTAAACATCCCAAGGAGCACTGTGCAAGCGATCATTTTGAAATGGAAGGAGTATCAGACCACTGCAAATCTACCAAGACCTGGCTGTCCCTCTAAACTTTCAGCTCAGACAAGGAGAAGACTGATCAGAGATGCAGCCAAGAGGCCCATGATCACTCTGGATGAACTGCAGAGAACTACTGCTGAGGTGGGAGAGTCTGTCCACAGGACAACAATCAGTCGTACACTGCACAAATCTGGCCTTTATGGAAGAGTGGCAAGAAGAAAGCCATTTCTCAAAGATATCCATAAAAAGTATTGTCTAAAGTTTGCCACAAGCCACCTGGGAGACACACCAAACATGTGGAAGAAGGTGCTCTGGTCCGATGAAACCAAAATCGAACTTTTGGCCACAATGTAAAATATGTTTGGCGTAAAAGCAACACCGCTCATCACCCTCAACACACCATCCCCACTGTCAAACATGGTGGTGGCAGCATCATGGTTTGGGCCTGCTTTTCTTCAGCAGGGACAGGGAAGATGGTTAAAATTGAGGGGAAGATGGATGCAGCCAAATACAGGACCATTCTGGATGAAAACCTGTTGGAGTCTGCAAAAGACCTGAGACTGGGACGGAGATTTATCTTCCAACAAGACAATGATCCCAAACATAGAGCAAAATCTACAAAGGAATGGTTCACAAATAAACGTATCCAGGTGTTAGAATGGCCAAGTCAAAGTCCAGACCTGAATCCAATCGAGAATCTGTGGAAAGAGCTGAAAACTGCTGTTCACAAACGCTCTCCATCCAACCTCGCTGAGCTCGAGCTGTTTTGCAAGGAAGAATGGGCAAGAATTTCAGTCTCTCGATGTGCAAAACTGATAGAGACATACCCCAAGCGACATGCAGCTGTAATTGCAGCAAAAGGGGGCTCTACAAAGTATTAACGCAAGGGGGCCGAATAATTTTGCACGCCCCACTTTTCATTTTTTTCTTAGTTAAAGTTTCAAATATCCAATAGATTTCGTTCCACTTCACAATTGTGTCCCATTTGTTGGTGATTCTTCACAAAAAATTAAAATGTTATATCTTTATGTTTGAAGCCTGAATTGTGGCAAAAGGATGAAAAGTTCAAGGGGGCCGAATGCTTTCGCAAGGCACTGTAATTTATATGTTTATTATAATATAGTTCACATTTCTGCACATATTCAGGGTTTTTATAATAATAATAAAGGGGAGATGGGGGGGGGGATATAGGGAAGGGGATATATTGCATATCACAAGGGAAAGGGGTGTTAAGAAGGCATGGATTCAGAAAACAAATCAATTAATACGTTTTTAAAGGGAGGAAGGGGAGGGGGAAAGGGGGGGAAGAGGAGATAAGGGGGGGCATCTATGGATGAGATTGGGGGAGGAGGAGGCTATCCATTGTTAGGGATTAGGGAGGAAGGGGATGTATATGTAGGTAAATGGTAAATATTAAATGGTAATCCGGTAATTCTCTGACATAATAGAAAAAGGTACAGAGTTTATAATTTGATAAGGCATTTTTTGGAATATGTGGAATATAATTTATATCAAAGAAATACAACCATTTTGAAACTGGACCGTAAAAAGAAAGGTGATAAAGGGGTTGGTACAATTAGCAGGGGTGGATCTTGGAGGAAGAAGATATCTGGATTAGGCCTAGGATTTGTATATGTATATAAGAAGGACAATCCGCGCTATCCCTATTCGGCAGAAAAAAATGCTAATATTCAACCATATCAAATATAAAAAACATGCAACGTGAAGATACACATAAAAGGAGGATATTGAAATCCAAAAATGAATGGTGGTGCTGCAATAATAAAAGTTCAGAATAATAAACTGCGAATATGTGTAATGTAAAAAATTGCGCAACCCAAAAACAAAGTGAAAAAAACAATAATTGCTTCTATGAATAGCTTCCAAAGAGGCAATGATATGTGCTCAAAAAAAGGGGTATAAATATCTAATATGTATAGATTTCAAACACATATGATCAAAGATGGTATAAAAACCAAAAAGGTGTATAACACATAAGTGTCCATAAAAAAGTGAAAATGACACATAAAAAATGTCCAAACGAGACTGGAAGCGAAGGTGCCAATTCTCCTCACTTTCTTCTTTCAAAGCAGGTAATGATGACTCATAATCAGGTAATAAAGATGTCTGCTTACCAAATCAGGTGGATCCTCATTACAGGGATCAAAGGGGCTTAATAAACACGTACTCCGGACATCTGATGTAGGAAGTCAGATACTCCTCTAGATCCTATGCTCCGCTGCTGCACCGTGTTCACAAAGATCCTCTCAATATAGAAAACCAATCAAAGGCACCGCTTATGATCCGTAATATAACATGTTGGGGATAAGAACAAAAAACTTCATGGTGCAGAAAGGTTTAAAAAGGGAAATCCCCTTTATTGGGTAAAAAACACTGACATCCACAGATAGAAAAAAATATATAGAATAGAGAGAGCGCACTGAATGCCAGCAATCTCCGACAACGATTTAAAAAGCAGTCAGCTGTGGACGCCTTGTAAGGAGAATGGAGCTAAGGAATTCGATGTCATCACGCACCAGCTGATTGGCGTGAGCTACAGCTGACTGCTTTTTAAATCGTTGTCGGAGATTGCTGACATTCAGTGCGCTCTCTCTATTCTATATATTTTTTTCTATCTGTGGATGTCGGTGTTTTTTACCCAATAAAGGGGATTTCCCTTTTTAAACCTTTCTGCACCATGAAGTTTTTTGTTCTTATCCCCAACATGTTATATTACGGATCATAAGCGGTGCCTTTGATTGGTTTTCTATATTGAGAGGATCTTTGTGAACACGGTGTATATATGTGACCTCATCAGGTTTGACCAGATTATCATCACCAGACCGAAGGAACTTAGAAGGGCCAATTACCATAGAGGAAGTACAAAAAATAATGAAGACAATTGAACATGGTAAAGCACCAGGCCCAGATGGTTTCACCATACAATACTATAAAAAAATTCATCTTACAATTAGGGCCATATATGACTAAGGTATTTAACGCAGTTGGACAAACATTGGTGCTACCACCTGAGTCTGTAGCTGCTCATATCACGGTGATACTGAAAGAAGGGAAATATCCCCAGATAAGTAGCAGCTATAGACCAATATCCCTATTAAATGTTGACCTAAAAATTTTGACAAATTTTAGCATACCGAATACAGCCCCATCTATCGCAATTAGTACATCTGGACCAAGTGGGGTTTATCCCCTACAAGAGAAGCAAGGGATAGTACTATTAAAGTACTAAACCTGATATATCAAGTAAATAAAAAAAAAAGATATTGAGCGTTTTTTTGAATACAGATGCAGAAAAAGCATTCGATAGCGTAAACTGGAAATTTATGTTCGAGGTATTAAAACAAATGGGCATAGGAGAAAGGATGGTACAATGGATAGCGGGAGTATATGCGAGTCCTCGGGCATTGGTAAAAGTAAATGGGGTTTATTCTAAGCCCTTCATAATTACAAATGGAACACGACAGGGCTGTCCCCTCTCACTCTTTTTATATGCCTTGACATTAGAACCCTTTTTAAATAAAATTCGACAGAACCCGGATATTAGGGGTATTGAATTTGGGGGGGGAAAAGGAATATAAAGTTTCGGCTTACGCAGATGATATGCTTTTCCTCACTATCAAGACCACAAATTTCCTTACCCAACCTTTATGAAAGAAGTAGAATTATATGGGACTATGTCGAACCTTAAAATAAACTATGGTAAATCAGAGGCGATGGGGGTGGCACTACCAGGTTCCATTAAAAATGTATTAGAACAAAGTTTTAAATTTAAAGGGGTTGTAAAGGTTTGTTTTTTTTATTTTCTAAATAGGTTCCTTTTAAGCTAGTGCATTGTTGGTTCACTTGCCTTTTTCCTTTTGATTTCCCTTCTAAACTTCTTTTTTTTTCTTTGTTTTCTTTGTCTGAATTTCTCACTTCCTGTTCCTCCAGTAAGCTGTTCTGGCTGACTCCAGGAGAAACAGGAAGTGAGAAATTCAGACAAAGAAAAAAAAACATTTAGAAGGTAAATCAAAGGAAAAGGTAAGTGAACCAACAATGCACTAGCTTAAAGGAACCTATTTAGAAAATAAAAAACCTTTACAACCCCTTTAAGTGGACGAGGAAAGCTTTAAATTATTTAGGAACACAGATGCCCGCAAACCTAATGAAAACCTTTTTGAATTAAAATTTGAACCATTAATTAGAACGGTAAGAACGCTATTGGAAGGCTGGAATAAAGGTATGCACTCATGGTTTGGGAGATGTAATATCCTTAAAATGAGTGTGATGCCAAAATTCCTTTATCTATTTCTCGCATCACCGATAAGAATTCCTAAGTCTTTCTTTAGCCAAGCACAAATTTTGTTTATGAAATTCATCTGGGCTAGTAAAAGGCCAAGAAGACTTCTAACCTTACCAAAAAGAGTAGGAGGTATATCCGCACCAGATATATATATCAGGCAGCACATCTTGGGAGGTTAGTAGACTGGAGCAGACATAGGGACTATAAACTATGGATAAATATGGAGCAGCAAATAAGTTCAATCCCCCTAAATAGAGCACTATGGTGCTATACAGCCCTAACCCCCCCCCCCCCCTTCCTTGGTAAAATCCCATCCCACGATAGGAACGACTTTATGGATAGGAAATAAAATATGTCAGAAATCTATACTAACAAATAAAAAATCACCCCTATATCCGATAATAGGAAACCCAGATTTCTTACCTGGGATAGAACTACTAATATTCAAGAAATTGAGGGAAAAGGGCATTTTCCAAGCGTCCGATTTCGTAGGAGAAAGGGGATGGGTAACAATGGATATGCTTACAAAACAAGGAGGGAAATATGAAATCCCGATATGGCAAGCTCGGCAGATCCGACATTATCTAGAAAAACTTGGGACCAGTAGGAACATATAGACGGACATGGACAAGATTTGAGGATTACTGTGAGGGAGGGGAACCTCTTTCAAATGTGATATCTAAAATGTACGCATTGCTGATTGCACCCCCAGACGATTTTAAAATGGAATGCTTGGGTAAATGGGAGAGGGATATAGGTCATACCTTCTCTCCAGCACAATGTCAGAACATAATAGATCTGTCCTTTAAAATCATCAAGGTGTATAAAAATACAAGAATCCAAATTATAAAATTTTAACACGTTGGTATTATACGCCTGAGGCTCTAAATAAATTCTTCCCAGAACTTCCTGACCGGTGCTGGAGGGGATGCGATGAAAAGGGGACGATGATGCATTTATTTTGGTCGTGCCCAGTAATTAGACAATTCTGGGAGACAGTACATAGAATTACACAGACATTTACCGAATATTTAATCCCACAGGAACCAGATTCCTTTTTGTTACATAACATATATCTTTTAGGCCTCATGCCCACAGACGTTTTTACAGCTGCGTTTTTGAGCAGCTTAAAAAACGCCTGTCCATGTTAGTCTATAGCTTCATGCCCACCTAGACATTTTGAGCTGCAAATAGCATAGACGTTTTTAAGCTGTAAAAAAAACCCAGGACCAGTGCGTTCCTCAGCGTCAGAATTAGGCAGAAAAAACGTGAGCGTCAAACGCGCAAAAAACGCCGCGATTGCGTTTTTCAGCTCCGCGTTTTTTTTCTTTTTTAAAAAAAAAATAAAAAAAAAATATATACAATAGCATGCACAGGCGTTTTTAAGCTGTAAAAAAACGCAGCTGTAAAAACGTCAGTGGGCATGAGGCCTAAGGTGGGATTTGTGTATTAACTCAATTTTGTGCCACCTAATAAACGCAGCAAAAAGTTGTATTGCAACAAATTGGAAGGACACAAA